>VXBA01002639.1:156546-199168 GCA_013399895.1 Serilophus lunatus | reverse complement strand
CTGGATCCTTCTTCTTGCCCTTTCTGTGAGGGAAGATTCCACTGGCTTTAACACTGCTATGGATGATGTCCTCAGGCCTGAAGGGAAGGGATTTGGGGTGAGTAGGATGTACCTGGCCTGTGTGTGAGTGCTCTGGGAGATCAGCACTGGGAATTGTTGTCTGTGCTGCTCCACAGACACAATGTGCCAACATTTCCAAATGCTAGCCAGAATCTTTGGGTATTTTTGGGGTGTGTGGGGTCTGTCTGGGGTGAAGCACCTCAGCGTGTCTGTTCAGAGCAGCCCACGACTGCAGCTGTAGCTGTGGTTTCCTCCTTTGCTGGCATCTCTGATAAGCTCCAGTCAGAGCCAGGCTCACTTGTTGGCAGCTTTTTCATATTTCATTCTGGGGTGCACCCAGGGCCGAGGCATTGCAGGTACCCAGCGGCAGAAGGGTCCCTCTGAGCAGCTCCGGGGAAGAGGACGGTTTCCCACATGGGTACACCAGCCAAAACACAACCAGCCCCGCCCTGTCCTTGCTTTCTTTGTGAGTTCCCACCAACAAAAGCATCGTGCTGCACATCACCCTGCTCAGCGCGTTCTTTTCGGGCACCCAGCAAAGCACCATTGGAGCTAAGAAGGAATAATGCCTCTATAGAATTTTTCCTGTTCTGCTGGAGCTGCAGCCCTGTAGCTGATTGTAGGTGCAGTTTGGGGAGTCTGAGCAGCCTGGGGATGCTCCTCTGGGTACAGCAGTTTCCTTGTGCCACCTTGAGGACTCCAGCAAAAAAGATGGGCAGTGACCATGGGAAGCTCAAAAAGGAAGTTTTTATGTTAAAAAGGGTTGTTGCTTTGTGGGAGCAGCTCTGTTTGCTGCTCCCAAGCCAAGCACTCCAAGGTCTGATCTCTGACATGCATCTTGATGCCTTTCCATTCCCACTCTCCTGGTTGCCATCACAACTGCAAGAACAGCTACCTGTCGAGTACATTAACCCCACCCCCTCAAGTGGTACCTGAAGGCATTTGAAGGTATTTGTCACAGCTCTGGCTGATGAAGCCAAGCCCCCCATACTCTGTTCAGAGAACACAAACTTGGCCCATGCCCCCAAGTTGGAAGAATCCAAAGCATCTTTCAGGAGCACAGAATTCATGCCCAAAGTCAGACACTGCTGAATAGGAAGAGGGTAGGCAGAACTAGGATGGAGCGATGATGCAGCCATGCCTTGGCTGACCAGCAGTGCCCCACAGGATTCTGAAGCTGCTGAAAGGAAGCAGGAGCCAGCTTCAACCACTGACAGCATCTGAGACTGAGGTGAGCTGTGGGAAGATGGGGACAGGAATGTCATCTGAGGAAAAGTCTGTTTTAGGGCTTATGACTTCTTTGCTAGAAAAGCACAATGCGAAGGTTCCCTCTCTAGATTTGAACCGTGTTCTTAAGTGGGTGGCACCCGAGCTGCAGGGGGTGACGATGGTGACAACCTTCAATGCCAACACGTTGGATGCTGCAGGAGTAAAACTGTGTTAGAAGGCTACTAAGGGTGATAAGGTGGCTGCCAAGCTTCTCCCTGCCCAGCATACGCTGTTAGAAGTAATGCAAAAACAGGAAGGAAGGTCGGCAGCAGCTGCTGCTGCGGGGGCGACTGCCATTGCTTCCACACCTACAACTGATTTAAGAAAGTGCTGGCTGCCTTCCTGTGCCCCCAACACCCTGCCTGAACCACTGCAAAAACAAACCTCAAAGAGCTTAAAGCCAAAGGCTACATTGGGCCCGGTTGCTGTTTATGATGACACTGAGGATGAGGATGGCCCTTTCGATACTGGCCCCGTGGATCCAGAGCAGGGACCTGGCCTGTTTCCTCTGGACCCTCATGATAACGTAAGTAGGCTTTAGCTGTGGCAGACATGGACATAGCTTGTCAGCTTGCAGCACCGCTAATTTACGAGGCTAATCAACCCCAGAAGTGGGAGGGGTTGCCTTATGCAGCTTTAAAGGACTTAGGAAAAACGAGAATAGACTTTGGGTAGGGGGCTCCTTATTTTCTTAATTTGCTTGGAACTACGATAAAAAGTCATAAACTGCCTCCTCATGACTGCGAGACGTTAGCACAGTCGGTACTGGCAAATGCACAGAATGTTTTTTGGGGGTCAGCTTGGCGTTCTGAATTAGAGAGGCATCTGCTTGCACGTATCAATTCGCCCCAAGGACACTCTGGGCGAGTGGCACCATTAGACATGCTGCAGCAAGTCTGAAGCACCGGCAGTGACTCTAAGCATATGGGGAAAAGTGTCTTCTTTTTGGCAAGATAAGCGACTTTGGTTCTGTTCACAGAGTGAGTTTGGACATCCAGGGGAAAACGAAGCCGGAGCGCAGGATAAGGTGCGAAGAGCGAACAGGCGGTGCCTAAACAAGCTCTGCAGGAAGTCTGAAGCCCCAGCGGTCCAAAACCAGTAGAGAGAGTTTCTTCCTTTGGATTATTCATTCTGCAGGTTTGGGGGTTCACTTGGATTTTAAATCCCTCACAGTGGCCCTGATCCCGATCAGGAGCTGGTGACAGAAACAGAGCTAGAGCTTCTGGCAGGCACAGTGGATCCAAGTGCTGCCCACCATCCTGTCCAGGTGCGACCTGCTTTGCTCCTGGCTTCTGCCAGGGAAAGAGTGTTTTCAGTTGATTGGAAGAGAGAATCTAGTAGCTTCATCTCCTGGACATTCCCTGGGCAGCCAATCCACTCTCCCACTTGTCCTTCTCTCAATTCCCCTCCAGCCAGAGCCAAGTGTGCGGAGGGCACGAGGACTTGCACCCTGGAGAAGGAATGGGAGGCTGAGTTGTGCAGAATTTGATTGCCAGAATTTACCAGCCCAGGAGCTTTTGCTGACATGGCAGCACCAAGACTGTGTGGTGACAGGATTTAGGTTTCAGTATCAGCTTTGCTGGTTTAGATAAAGTCTACCTATAGCCCGGAATCCCATGCTGAATTCCTGCTGGAACAGCCTCCCAGTGCCTCCTGGAGCACAGATATTCCCCTGCAGATTTGCTGATTTAAATCCAGGTTGGTCAGTCACCAGCAAAGGTCCCAAGGAAGCTGAGTGGGATCAGGACAAGCACTGGTTTCCATTCCATCAAATTTGCCCTTTGTAACCCTCCTCCCCCAGCCCCACTGATGTCCCTGTGTGGAATTGAGCTGGTTTTCACCCCTGCTGAGAGGTCGGGCTCCAGTTGGTGTTTCCAAGCAGGACAAGGTGGTGTCCAGGGGCTCCTGGCACGTGGGGAGGCAGCACCTGAGCGCAGGTGAGGACGTCTGTCCGTGCACAAAGCTGGTTTCATCTTAGTTCCAGGAACTCATTAACATAAACCCCATCCAGTCTCTGCCCAAACTCTGCCCTGACTCCACCCTGGGGGGGCCCTTTTGGGATAATGTGCTACTGACCTTTGGTGAGGTGGCTGAGGCAAGAGTCAGCCCCATTTCCAGCATCCTGTCAACAGTCTTTGGTTTATGGGTGCGAATTCTTTGCTGGTTAGTGTAATTCTGAGTCAATCTTGTCATTATTGTTCAATCAGACACTATTGTTCTCAACCCAGGGGCGTGAGGGAGCTCTGGGAGATCGGCACTGGGAATTGCTGTCTGTGCTGCTCCCCAGACACAAACCCATCTTCTGCCAGATGCAAGTGCTGGGAATCCTGCAGCTCCAGGTGGGATTTCCTGACCTCCAACCTTCCAGAAGGTGTGCCCCAGGCAGGGCACAGCTCATCCCCTTGTTAAGAACGGGAGAGCCCCACTCCACGTAATCAGTGAGTAATTATTTTACCCCAACAAAATTTTAAGTGGGACAGCAAAGCAAGGTAACAGCGCACCAGGAGCTTAACATCCAACATCAGAGGCTCATTTTACTCATGGTTGGTTTGGTTTTTATCCTGTTGCATCTGGGAGGAGCTTTTCTTGATTGGCTGGAGTAATTTCTTAGGGGGCAGAAAGCAGAGTCATCCCTGGGGAGGCAGAGTTGGTCCTGCACACGGCCACTTGCGTTTTATAGATGCCTTCCCCCTGAGCAACTTCTCAATACAGGCAACAGGGTGTGTTTTATAAAGGACGTTACACGTATAAAACAATGTCTAATGGGAAATGTAATTTAAGGCTTAAAAAAATTATTAAAAAAGTGAAAAGAGGTAACCAACGTATTTTTTAAGTTATACAAATTCTAACTTAAGACTATATAAAATAAACAAAGTATTTTTAAAAGAGGTAAACAAAATAATTTTTAAGCTTTATACCTATAAAGAAACATAAAATAAACTAAGTGGTCTTTTTAAATAGTTATAAAACAAAGTATATTTAAAAGAGGTAAACAAAATCATTTTTAAACTTGAGACTTATAAAGAGATAAAATAAAGAAAGTATTATTAAAAAACAGTTATAAAATAAAGTATTTTTAAAAGAGGTAAAGAAAATAATTTTAAACAAAATCTGGGCAGTTCCTGGGCTATTGTCTTTTCTCCATGGTAATCTAATAATCCACTGTAGAACACTCAATCAGGGGTGATGGGCCATTGGGTGGGTTCCAGTAAGAGCTAACGACCCGCACCAGAAGAAAAAAGAGAGGGTGCCCAACGTCTTCCAGGCGGGGTTGATTTGCCAACCCAATATCTTATCTTTCTAACATTCCTGTAAAAATAGTCTTAGCCACAGATTAAGATTTCATGAAAAAAATAAAGTTATGTTATACATGAATTTTAAAAGCTCTTTTTTACGTATAAGGATACTTTTCGAATAGAAGCATAAATATAACTTTAATAGAGAATTTACTTATAATTCTGTTTTTCCATTGTAAGTTCTTAATTCTCAGTATGTCATTTTTCGCACCCTGAAAATAAAAAGGACAAGAAATGCTGTATCACTTCCTGCTCCTCTGATCTCCTCCTGCTCTGCACTCCCTGCCCAGCTGGGACGCACAGAGAAAACCCCCAGGAACATCCCTGGCAGGGAGCAGGAGTCACCAAGGGTTCTGTCCAGCTCTGGGCCCAAAAAAGTGACCCCAACCTCAGCTCTCCACCCTCTCCTCTCCCCCAGCCCCTGATTTTCAGTTCCAAACACTCACCTGGAGGAAACGCCCCTGTGCAGGTGGGACCAGACAGTGACACTCGACTAAACGCTTTGGCCACACAGACCAATGGAATCCTTGGCCCTCATTTGCCTCATTTTTCCCCTGGAAACAGATGTTGCACAAGCAAATTTGCAGCCATCGGGTAAATCCTGGACAGGGCAGGAAATCAGTTCTTGTAGGAGTTTTGCAGTGTCACGCAGCCATTTACCCGTGGTGTTCTGTTGAGTTCTGGCCGGTGGATATGCCAAGGGCTGGTGTTCAAAGCAGCATTGGCATAAATTTCCATTGGCACAGGAATGACACTGCTGGCCCGGAGCTGAGAACAACAGGGACTGATTGAACAATAAGGACCAGATTGACTCGGAATGACACTAATCAGCAAAGAATCCGCACCATAAACCAAAGATTGTTAACAATGTGGTTCAGCTCCAAACCTCCCTGAGCATGGGGTATCCAACTGCAATAAGGAATTCCCACCAATCCCCACCTCATCCCAGCCCAGACATCCCGTTCCCTCTGGCCTCTCACTGGAAAGGGCTCATACAGAGGAAGGAGAGCTGCAAGGATTTGTTAAAAGGGGATTTCTTGGCAGTGTTTCCCTGTTTTGATTCGTGTGGCAGCATCTGGTTTTGGCATTCTTTTTGGTTTCCTCTTCTGTAGAAGCTTTTTATCTGGAAATAAAGATTAAATAAAGATTGAATATTAAAGATTAAATATTCCAACCAGCTTTTTGAGAACCGAGAAACTGAGGGGAGAGGAAGGAGAGCATCAGGTCTCACCCAGCAGGTGTTGGATGAGCTGCACCTTACTGATTGCAGGGGAAAACGTTGTTGGCTTCAATCCCAGAAGTTCTGAAGGTAGGAAAGGAAGCAACTGCAGAAAGCAGAGCTGAGACTGTGAGAAACGAGCCCACAATCATTATAATTTTTAATGCAATTTGTTATAAAGCAAAGGCAAACAGCGCTGGGCACTGACTCAGCAGTTTTGCAAGTCAGATGCACAAAGGCTCTTTAGACAGGGCGGGTTTTTATAACAAAATTGTCACAGGAGCGGGAGGGATTATTACAATTTTTCTTGGGTAGGAGGGAAATTACTTACAGAGGTACATTCCCTTTCTCCTGCCCTCTGGAATTTGGGTCTGGGAGGTTTTTATCGCTTTTTTGAGGCCGAAGTCTGGAAATTCTTGAGATATATTTGCAGAAAAGTGTCTGTGTGTTGAAGATGGAATTCAAAGCAAGCAGGCACATGAGATTCTGAGATTGATTGGATTCAAGCCCTGAGATGAACACTCATCCTGAAACAAAAGGGGTTTGCAGAGATGGAAAGTCTGCTCCTACACCCATGACCCCTGAAGGATGAAGGGACTCTGATAAGAGAGTTGTAACACATCTGTTAACCCAAGATTAGGCTGTGGAAAAATACCAGCTTCTGCTCATTCATCTGTTTCTTCAACGTTTCAGGGAATCACCATTCATTGAAATAAAATCTTATTCCAAATTACACTACAAATATATGTCAACAGATATTTCGGGAATTTCTGGACTTAAGTCTCAAAAAGGCAATAAAACCCCCCAGACCCAAATTCCAGAGGGGAGGAGAAAGGGGAGGTACCTCTGTAAATAGTTTCCCTCCTACCCATGGAAAATTGTAAAAATCCCTCCCGCTCCTGTGACAATTTTGTTATAAAAACCCGACCTGCCTAAAGAGCCTTTGTGCATCTGACTTGCAAAACCGCTGAGTCAGTGCCCAGCGCTGTTTGCCTTTGCTTTATAACAAATTGCATTAAAAATTATAATGATTGTGGGCTCGTTTCTCACGCGGTCACTGTTTCTCAGCTGTAAATGTGGCCACAATAAGGTCAGGCAGGACTTAGTCTCCATGTACTTCTCAGCTTTATTACTGCCCACATCAGCCTGCTTGGCTGGACTTGGTGTCTCTTTGGGACCCAAACGCTGGCTGAGTGACCCTGCTTTTAAGGGCCAAGAATACAGGACTCAGCCAGTCTTTGAGCCCCTAAAATCCAGCACTTGGTCTCCCTCTGTGAGCCCAAACACACAGGACTTGCTCTCCATCTCAAGCCCTGAAAGCAGGACTTAGCTGCTGCTTCTGAGCCTGATTTTGAGCCTCCCAAACGCAGTCTTTCTTTGTGAACCCAAAAACTGTCCAAGTGATTGCAGTTCTGAAGGTTTTCAGCAGCACTGCTTTAGTGACTTGAAGGGGGAAAAAAGTCTGCAGAGCAGTTCAACAAAAATCTGCTTTTTTATTATTCCTCAACAGTAAAATGAATAAAACCACAATAGAAATCTTAGTAGGAGTTATTATCACATCAGCTCATTCCAGTGTTCAACACAGCTTTGAGGAAGTATTTCCTTTTTGCCATGTTTCAGGTAGTTTTGCTCTTAAAAGACCTGTCCTGATGTTCAAATAAATATAGAAGTAGAAATTATAAATGTAAAACACACATTAAGTTTATTCCTATGATTACACGTAAATAAGGGAATGGCTTATGCTTCATGAAGATAAAAGTTTCTATGTCCAGGTTAAAACAAACAAGACTTTGAAGCACTTGAACTGTAAATCCACTTTTGAAGTGCCATAACAGTAAGCCAGAAAATTCCTAATTATCATGTGTTTCTTTCAGCAGCAAAACCAAATCCCCAGCAGAACTGGTATGTTCTGTAATATTTATTTTACAATGGTTTACAGTGTGATATATAGATATATTTATTTGTTTGTTTGTTGTTTGTTACACTGCTTTTTATTCTACAGTGTGTTTGGAACTCTGGTTTTGTGAAGTTTTTCAAATTTTGCTGTCCCACCTTCAAGCAAGGAGAGAACTTTTGGTCCATTTTTAAAGACCTAAAAAATCCAGCCAACCAAACTTTGGTTTGCTTGTTAGGAGCCTCTATAAGCTGTTCTGAGAAAGTCCTTCCACCTTTCTTAAGGGAATCTTCAATGAAGTCTTTGGTGCATATATGTTCAACGTTGCCTGACTATAAATCCACCAGGCAAAACAAAAAGAAACACTAAATATAAAAGCCACAATGATAACATTTAAAGGAAGGATTTGTGGCCTAGAATCCCATCCTTCTCCCTGCCTCCCTCTCAGAAGGAGTTCAAGGAATAAGTAGAGTCTGGAGGAATTAAATAAGCAACAGAGCAACTTCTTTTCAACAAACAATTTTCAAAAAAATTGTAAAGCTGTACCTCAAAAAAGCACTCACTGGGCACACTTTGAGAAGATCATTTAATGTATTTTCTATCCTTTTCAATAGCAGAGTGTGCATCCTCATGGGGTTTGATTTCTCTCAGAAATCAAAATTTGATCTCTTTAGATAAAATAACAATTATTTTTTATAATATTATTATTCAAATTCAGACCAAACAGAGTCTCAGATGTCCCGTGCCATAAATCCCAGCACAGTAACACGGGAACAGCTTGGGGTTGGACCAACCACCTCGTTTTTACACCAAACCTTCTGTTCTCTCCCCAACAGGTTAACTCACGATTTACACCCAAAATGCCCATTTTGTTTCCTGCAGAATCCACCCACAGCACTGAACGCACAGAGCTGGTTCCAGTTCCTCCATGGAGATCACCTTTTATGTTTTCAAGCCCTTTATTGTTTTATTTATATACACACACCTCATATTTGTATTTTCAAATCCTATAGATCCATAATCAGAATTGCTTGTAGTCTAAAATCCCATCTATAATACAGTAGATATGGGTTTTATTTTGAAATCAACTCAGATATAAATTAATATTATTTCTCAATACATATATAACAATGAAGAACTTCACAGTTTTCAGTATTTTACACACACCCTCATGAATTTTCAGGCATTTAAGGGCTATAACCGCCCTTTTTGGGGGGGACCTCCCTCATCCCACCCCACTATCGCTCTCCCAGTGACATGGGGGTTCCCCAGTCACCCCCCAGACTCTCCCACCTCCCCTTTCGTTCACCCCCAAAGGCAGCACAAAACGAGTCCAACTGCTCCACAGCAGCTTGGTGCTTCCATAACGCCCTTTGCATAGGGATATCCTGCCTGAGAAATGGGGGAAAAAATCAAAGGAGAGCAGGGCAGCCCTCCCAAAGGGCTGGAGTCCCCCCAGCTCCCATCCCATTGGCCATCCCTAACAGCACAGGGAATGTCCCCAAGGATGGTGCATTGGCTCCCATTTAGCTTCCCCCACATTCCCCCTCTGTTCCTGCACTCCAGCCAGAGCCAGGATGTCTCATCCCTTCCCCAGGGTGCTGCTGCAGGGACATCCTCCCAGGGGGCTGCAGGACACAGCTGGACCCTGATGTCCACCCAACAGCCCCAGCCCTCATGCTACTGCACCTCTTGGCCAATGGAATTAAAAGAGGGGCAATTTACAGAGGAAACTGAAAAAAACCCACCCCAAATCTCAGTAACTCCCCTTTCACTAAAAACTTGTATCTGTGTTTCCATACATTTGGGAAAAAACAATCCCACCAGAGGAGTCCATGCAGCTCCGTGTTATTCCTGCCCAGCTCAGCAGATCCCTGTCTTCACCACCCCTGGACATTGTCCAGCAGTGCCTGCCCAGGGATGGATGCACCATAAAAATGCCATAAAAAAAAGGCAGAATCCCTTTTCTCTCCATAAGTAATTCCCCTGCTCATCCCAGGGACCCTGCTGATCCCACTCCCTCCTTTGTGTGAGGGTCATCCAGAGCGCTGCCACCAAGGTGTTCCCCAGGTCCCTGTAGCACTGGGAAGGGGAAATGACAATGGGAGAAGGGTTAAATGGGGGAAAACAGGCAGCAAATATAACTGGGCAACTGCTCAAAAGGGCTATTTCTGCCCTGAACCATTTGCATTGACATTCCTTGCAGTGTCCTTCATTCACAAATGAATCGCCACCAGATGGAACATGGAATACATTTGACCTCCTTCATGGTTTTGCTTTTCATTTGGGGCAAGGAGATTGGGATTTGGTTGGAGATTTTAAGGTGTCCTCGTGGTTTTCATCAGTTCCAAAACTCTTATTTTGATTTCCACTTACTATGTCCTCACTCCATTTTCACAACAAAACCTCTCTACTGGGACCACATCATTCCCCAGGCTGTTAAAAATGAGATTCAGCTGCAAGGACTGTAATAAATAATATTTGCAGGAGTTTCAGGTCCCAAAAGAGACAAAAGTATTTCTCATGTGACCCCCAGTGAGCCCTCTGGGAAGGTTTCTGCTGCTCAGAGAGGTTTGGAGGCAACTGGAGACCTCAAAAGACACAGGGAGAAAGGAAGTGAACGCTAAAAACCCTTCAGCAATGCAGTTATCACTGCTGGGGCTGCCCTAAAGAGACAAAATTCAGCCAGGATCAGGACAGCAGTGCCATTCCTGCAGAGCTGGCACTCCAGGCTCTGGAATGTCACGGCACAGTGTGTGCAGAGAGGTGTTTTGGGGATTTTCCTGCATCCTGGGATTATTCTAGAAGACTATCAGACAGGATTCAAACTAGATGGAGTCCTGGACATCCTCAAAGCCTCTGAAATCCCCGAGTGTCCTGTCTATAAAACACAATTCTTTTTTACTTTGAAGCATGACCCGTCAGAGCACACTATCTCTTTCCAAATCGTTAGATACCAACTGCCCCCTTTAAATGTTGTGATGAAGGATGTGATCCAAAAGGGACAGTGCCTGGGGTTAGGGAAAAAAATAAATCATGAGGTCCTATTCACCTCTAAGGTAACTTGTGCTTGCAGAGTGTTTCTGGAGCTCCCACCAGGCACCACGAGCCCAAAGCCCCCACCAGCCCACACAGACCACGTGCAATGAACCCCAGACTTTTACAGTGGTGACCAAAGTCTGCTCACGTTAAGACTTCCATGGAAATTCACTGGCATTAAGTCCCAGACCTTCCATTCTTTAGTCCAGCAAGACCTTTAGGGGCGATTTTGAGTTTCCATGAGTTCTGCTTGTGTTTACAAGCAGAGAGAGGAGCAATTAAGAACAGGTTCAATAAAGTAAAAGCATCCAGGAACAAAGATTCCAGCTGATTTAGGAAATTACAGCTGATTTTCCCCAGTGGATTCAGGCCTAAATACCCAGTGAGCTGCACTATATCACAAATTCCAGCTGTGTGAAGGCTTCTCCCCCTCCTCAGGTTTTCCTCCTCTACCACCTTTATTTTCCCTCATTGAGATGTTGACTGGGAAGTGAATTCTGCACTCTCACAGGAACAATGCACTCCAGACTCAGCAGACCCCATTACAATTCAACATTCTTTGGGAATTTAGGAATTTCCCAGGGAATGGCTACAGCTACTCACTGCTTCCCCCACACTGGTTAGTATTTCTAAAGCTCTTTGGGGCTTCCATATTGCTAGATACCACATAGAGGGTGTTTGGGTTAAACAGCAATTTTAACATTTAAAAGTGTTAATCCAATTAATTCCTCAATGCAAACCAAAACATCTTTGGAGCTGCAGCTCCAGGCACTCATGGGGAATTTAATCCTTGCTCTAGACTCCCAGCTGGACTGCTAAAGGGAGAAGTATTTTATCCTTTACTTAAATTTTCAGAATTTGATCGGTTAAAACCCAAGGATGCTCCACTGGATGACCCAAAGGCAAAACCCCCTGAATTTTAAAGCCTCTGCACATGGTGGTGCACAAGGTGGGTGGGACTGGATGAGCTTCAAGGTCCCTTCCAACCAAAATCATTCCAGGATTCAACAAAGTGCATTAATTAAAGCTTCACACCCTACTGAGGAAAACAAGGAATACTGTGCATCATTTTCAGGGAAGAGAATATGCAGTAAGAATTCAGTGCAGGAGGGGTTTGACACGACATAGAAACTCTTTGCACTGATGCCTAAAAACCAGGAGCTCACACTTCCACACCTGGTCTTTATTTTCCCTGGGAAAATGATGTGCAGAGCCAGGACTGGAGTGTCCAGCAGAGGACACTCTGGTATCACCACCAGGAGAGAGGAAGGAAAAGGCCTCTCTTGCACCAAACCAGCCCAGGTGGGAGGGTGGAAGTCGACAGCGACTTGTTTACCCACCTGTGCTCCAGGAATATGGACCCTGCTGCAAGGAGATGACTTTCAGGGGGAATTTGGAGCCAAAGAACGTGGGACAGTGGCTGTGGTGCAAAGGAAGGAGCTGCAGCACGACCATGTGGTTCTCCTAAACTTTCCCAAGGGAAGGGTTAATCAGGGAAAATGTCCCCCTCTTGCTGTTGGGGCCATCTAAAGCCATTAAACAGGGCAGAGGCTCCAGCCCAGCTTCCCTGCAGATGGAGAAATCCACATCCATTTTAAGCCTCGGAGCTGACTCTGAGTCACTCCCCAAAAAGGGGAAACTGAGGCAGGGCCAAGCCTTGCTCCCCTCCCCGAGCTCCCCAGAGCCCCAGGCCCTGCTGGCTCAGGCCTTCCAGCAAACCCTTCAAATCTCTGGGAAAAGACAGCAGCCAAAATCCCTTGGCTGTCCCAGGGGGTGCAAACACCCCCCCCCCCCATCTTCAAGGGCCCCCATCCCCCCCCCCCCCCTCCAGAGCTGCTGCTTTCTGCTCCCACCCAGGGACTGGTTTAGTGCCTATTTTATTTTTCCCTCGATTTTAACATCCAGTAAGACTAGGGTTAAAAAAAGCAGTGGGAGACAGTGCTGCTCCCAGTGCTCCTAGAGCCCCTCAGCTCCCTTGGCTTTGAGATGGAGTGTCCTGGGGGACAGAGCAGCCCTCAGTCCCGGGGAAGGATGCACTTGGCATCTCTCTCTGCTTCCCTCCAGCCACACCACAGGAAATGACAGGAATTGCTGACATTTTTCTCCAGCCACAGGGTTTCTGCAGCCTCACCCCTCAAGGGCAACGCTAAGGTTTTCCATTGCCATGGGATCTCTGGGCAGATCTTGGGCTGCTCCACCTCCTCCCCAGTGTGTGTGTCCATGGAGAGCCCATGGGGGCACCCTGGGGTGCTCCAGCCTGGCCTTGGAATCTTCCAGGGAAGGGGCAGCCACAACTTCTCTGGCCTCACCACTCCCAGTCAGGAATTTCTTCCCAATATCCCACCTAAACCTACTCTCTGTCAGCTTAAAGCCATCCTCCCACAGGTCCCTCAGACCTGCAAATAATTAATTAAATTTCTAATATTTTGGGTGGCTCTATATAAAGGAGACGCACAGCAAGGCATCCATGGTGAGGCATTCCCTGTATCCATGCACAGGGCTGGAATAAAGCAGGAGGGGACTGATAATCCCAGAACAACCCTCCCACAGACCATCAGGATCATCTCCCCAGGAGTACCTGGGCTGGAGGGCGGGTTTGTGAAGCTCCCAACATCAACCATGGCCTCATTCATGGGATATGAACTCCACTGGAAGCAGGAGCACCATGACTGCCTTGGCTAAACACAGGGATGTTCTCTCCATTCGGGAAAACATCTCTGCGCCAAAACAAATCCTGCAACCCAATCAGGAATTTTCTTACCTAGAGCTTGAGCATAAGCAGCACCTTGGGAGGTGAGATGGTTTCCAGCAACTTTCCCCCGGGGAGGGTGGGATTGACTGGGAAACCCACTAAATGAATCCCATGTAGCCAAGCTGCTTTGAGATGAAGAGACACCAGTATATGATATCTGATAGGGAGCACTGGAATAGTAACAGCTTTAATCGGAATATTCTTTTTTTCCAAAGTTTTTCTTTAAAAAAAGAAGAAAAAAAACCAGGAACACTAAACAACAACAACCAGTCACTGCATGAGGGTGGAAATGCAAAGCCCAGACATCCTTTTCTTTTGGAGAAGGGCTTGGTGTTTAGCAGGAAAAGGCATCCCAAGGACAAATTCCCAGTCCCAGCACATGAAGGACTGGATTTCAGGCCAAGGACAGGGAGAAATTAATGGAGCCATCAACCCATGGACCCCAAAACGTGCTGGCCATGGTCCCATGGGATTGGGGTGTGGATGAACTGAGCACGAGGTGATTTAGGCAGCTGCTGACATGTTTAGGTGTGTATTTGGAGTACCTGAGGTAGGTAGAAAAAACGAGGGGGGGGAAATAAAGTGCTGGAATTACCCAAGGACATCCTTGAATCCCAGGAGGCTCAAACTCCTGCCCTCACCTGCTGCTGACACCCTTCCAGACCTTGGTAGGAGAAGGGTGAAAGCCAAGGCCAGGGGAAAATCCCAGGAGAAAGCTATCCCTCTGCCTGCACATGGAGGGGTTCCTCCCTGCAACAGGGATTTTTGCTCCTGCCTGGAAAAATGTGCTCTTGGGGTGCCTCAGGGAGAGAGGGAGGGGTTTGGCCGCTCACATCCCTCTCTGTGCTACCGTGAGTTGCACAGGAACTCCTCAAAGAGTTTCTCCATAAACCCTGTGGAGAAATTAAAAGTGCTACTTACTTGTGAGGTCTGTGGAGTGATCACTCCTGGGAATGTGACTTTGGGAAGTGGAAAGAGGACCACACCCTTTGACAACACCAAACCCCAGCTGCCTTTCCCATTCGTTCTCTTTTCTCTAATTAACCTCTCTGTTGTAGCAGCTTTTCCCTAAAAAGAGGCTTTGCACTTGAAATAATCTTTCTGTCAAAAATATTTCCCTCCCACGTGAAATATCTGAAGGCTGGGGAGTGGGAGGGCCTTCAAAAAACTTGGATATAAAAGGAAATGGGAAAAAAATATGGGCACTGGGTGCCACAAATATTGAGCTCATTGGCACCATCCTTAGAGCAAAGATTATTTCCAAGTTAAACTGGTCTCCAGGAGCCTTGAAGCCCTCTGGAATAATGAGTTAAATCCCATGGAGCACCTGGAACATCTCCAGGGAACTCAGATTTCAAATTAGGAGAANCAACAATTCCCTCACATTTTTTTGACCTCTTCCCCAGAGTTCGTGGCCAGGGGAGGGTGATCCTCTCTCACCATCCTCCTGGTCCATCTCCAAAGGAGGTTCTCCCAAGGAGGTCTCTGGCAAATCCCAAACCTCCAGCTTGTTCCAGAGGTGTTCTGCAGCGTGGGTGGGATGAAGTGAAAGGGGCAGGAGCCACTTTTCCTGGTTAAAATCAGGAACAGGGAACGAGCATCTCCCTGCCCAGAAAGTAGAAAACACACATCTGCAGAGACAAACCAACCAAAAATCAACCAAAGGGCTCAGGAAAAAAATTTTGAAAAAGTCCTTTTTGGTGTAAGGTGCTTGTTGGGCTGAGGACATCCCAGATTTGAGGATATTCCAAGTTCACATGGTGCTTTAGTCACGTCTGGTATCCTGGCAGGAGTGGGGGGAGGGCACCTACTGTGCTTCCTCTTAAAATATGTATTTACAGCAATCATGTTCATCTCAAAGAACAGTTTAAAAGTGGATTCTCCAATCTAAAAAACAGTCACAGCTTCTTCCCCCCACCCACCAAGCGGTTCCAAGTTTTACTGCTTGTTACAAAAATTAGACTTTTATTTGTAAATGCCTAAAAAACACAATGTCTTTTGTGATCCCTCCCCGTCCCCTCACCCTCCCTTGAAAGTTTTATTTTAGTAAGAAATAGTTAAAGCGGATGAAAAGCCATCCCCTTCTGGATGAACTCCCATCAAGGAGGGACATCTCCTGCTGATTTCCAGTCCTGGTGGAGAATTTGCAAAACTTTGGCCTCTTGAAACTCAGGGAGAGCAACCTCCACTTCTCCTTTTTAGAGTCAACCGCTTAAAAAAACGGGGAAAAAAGCACAAGGGGAAAAAAAAATCCCAGGGAACAAGATGTGGACAAACAAGGGCTTAAATGGCAAAATCCTCCTGGTCCTGGGGGCTGAAGGCAGCTGCTCGCAGCATGTCCAAGGAGTTGACGAGGATCAGGGTGCCCGTGAGGTGCTTCCAGCGCTTGGTGATGGGGCTCTTCATCTTGTCCAGCCCTGTGTGCAGCTCCTGGATGACATCCCGGTAGCTGTCACCCATCTGGCTGCTCCAGGTGAGCAGGAAGTCATAGGCTGGCTTCCACATGGCCTGCAGGGATGGGGAAGAGGAGGGAAGGAGAGCAGAGCTCAGCCAGGGTGGAAGGGCAGCAGGTAAAGCCATCCCCATTGTACCCCACCATCCCAGGACAAGCACAGTCCTGAAAAATCACCCCCCACACCAAACTTCCCGAGCACACCCAACTCCCTTTGACCTCCCAAAGGTGCTCTGGGGGTACCTCCAGAGAAACACGGAATCATTTGGGCTGGAAAAGACCATTAAGGTCATCAAGTCCAATTGGGCACAGTGGTCTCAATCCAGGAAAAAAGCTCCTTCCTGCTGTATCTAATGTGGTCTGGTTGGAGTACCTGCTCTGAAGCTGGAGGCATCAGGGCTCTGGGGAGCTCCCAGGCCTAAGTGTCTCCTCCAGCTGGGGTTTAAACCTGAGCTCAGCTGCTCAGAGCCTGGAGCTCGTGATGCCAAGGCTGTGACTCCAAGCCCTGGCCAGGCCCTCTCGCTGGAGAGCTCACTTTGTCCCTTCCAACTCAAGGACATCCCATGATTCCATAAAACCACCAACTTGGAGACGCCGGGAAACGCTCCAGCCAGACTCGGAGATCTTTCCCAACCAAAACCAACTCCAGGACCTGCCCCACAAAGGGTGACCAAGACTCACCTCGCTGTCCACCGTGCCCGCCTTGTCGCGGTGTGGGGCCTCATAGGCATCCAGCTGCTGCCTGGGCACCTTGGCCAGCTTCTCAGCCAGCTCCCGCCAGCGCTGCGCCACCTCCACGGCCGTGGTGAGCAGCACAAAGTCCTGCAGGAGCCGCACCACCAGCCCTTGGCAGTCCATCTTCAGCAGGGCCTGCAGCACAGTGGGGAAAAACACACGCGTGGAGTCAAGGCCGGTGGGAGGCGGTGGGTGACTGGGCAGGGAAGTCCCACCAGATCCATCCCAAAAATCCTCCCACCCTCTTTCTAGCAACAGCTGGCGGGAATTAGGCCACCAGGCTGGACAGAAGAGTAATCCCGTTAATTGGACAAAGCACCCAACCAACCCCTCTTTGATGAGGTTTCCAGCCTCATTTTCCAAGCAATGCTCCCCCCCCCCGCCCCCACCCCAAGATGTTCAGGCACCTCCATAAGCAGTTTAAAGCATCCCAGGGCCTGAGAAGAACAGATGCTTTTCATTAAGAAATTAATCTAGCATGGATTAATCCAGCCACATCCTTCAGAGTGGTGGGTAAGGGACACTTGGAACATTTCTGGATGGGAGCTGGACATCAGCCTTGTGAGGAGGAAGAGGGCTGAGGTGAGACCCAGGTGAAGACACTACAGGACCACACTGGGATATTCTTCCTCTTCTTTGCCTCCTTCTCCTCATTCTGCATCATGTATTGCCCTAAAAGCCAAGATTTTCTGCAAATGGATTTGAAGCGGGGAAGAGGAACTGCAGCAATCTGGATTTTTTTAGGTAGGAATAACTTAACCAGGAAGAAAAAGGATGGAGTAGGGTCAGCTCCTGTCTTAAGGTATCAAATCCCGTTAAAATCCACTCAGAGTGAGGTAGAGGAAAACCCACAGTGCAGCCCAGGAAAGGAAGAGTTTAATGGCAATTACCAGTATCAGAGGGTGGGATCTGACTGACAGGATCACCATCCCACTCCCCAGGGCCCCTCCAGCCTCTGCCAGAGCTTCTCGACCAAAACAGCCCCAGTGGCAACCCCAGTCCTTGGGCAAATCCCACCCTGAACCTCCAGTGGCTACACGAAGGGGTTTTATATTATTAAAAAATGGAAATCAAGCAAACAGACCCCAGACTATGCCTGAGGTGGCAGTCTGGTGGGTACTCTCCTGTCCACAGACCCCCATCTGCAGCTGTGGCACCAGCAGACTCAAGCTGGTTGCTCCTGTATGAGGGAACACCAAGAGGTCACTCAGTCCAACGCAGGCAAAGCACAGCTGAAGGATGCAGAGAACAGCTCCCTAAGGGATGCTGAGCACCCAGGGGATCAAGGAACCCCCCAGGGAACATCACCCACACCTTCCCAGCAGCACAGGGATGGTTATTACAGAAACTATGGATGTGGCCAGAATCCACCTGCCTTGTGCCACCCTGGGTCCTGACATCCTCTTCCAAGGTTTCTGACCACAAGGGTCTGGGCAATCCCCACCTGCTTTGGCTCTGGGGCAGAGAAGGGTTAAATCCTCCCACAGGAGGTTTCACAGGGCCAGTTTGGGGAAGACAGGAACATTTGAAACCACTCCAGCAATTTGTAAAGCAAATGCTGATTTTTTTTCCCCTCCTCTGTTCCCAGCTTAAAGCTGAGCTGGATTCTAATCACAGCTGCTCCTCTAAAGTGCTGACGCTGGTTTCCTGTGGGAGCAAAGGAAGCAATAAACCCCCTTGTTAAACAAGCCAGGAATATCCTTTCAAAAGAGCATTTATTTGGGCTTTCAAAAGACACTAAGAAGCATTTAGATCTCACACCTGTGCCACAAACCACCTCCTCTTCTACCTTATCACCCTGCCCACAGACCCACAAGGTGGAGGATCCGGGTGGTGCACAGGAAGGGGCAGATATGGCATCCCCAAAGCTGCCTCTGGAGGTGGCTGGATCCCGTGCAACCTCCAGCACAGGCTGGTATTTAGGGAAACAGGTTCAATGAGCTGCTCTCCTGTCTTGCCCCAGGCCTGGCAGGTCAGAGGCAGCGGAAAAAGGTGCCCGGGGCCAAGAGCACCGTGGGGATAAGAAGGATGGAGCTGCAGGGGAGGGATTCTCCTGTTCCCTCTGCTGCCCCAGTTGAACAACACAACAGCAGCAAGGAAAGCACCTAAACAACAAGTGTATAATCCCTCAAAGCAGCAACTTTGGAAGGGATGTAGCATGTGAACTCTGAAACCTACTGATGGCCACAGCACCACCCCCTTGCAGTGATTTACCCAGCAGCTCAACACACAAATGCCACGGGATGGGGACACCACCACGGCCAGGTGGAAATGGGAGCAAGGAGGGCACCGAGGTCGGAGTCAGGTGGGGAATATTAGTGGAAACTGGGATGAGCTCAACAGACTTAATCCTCCAGCAGACACTTCTGGGATTACACTGCAATTTTTTCCATCCTCCTCCCTCACCCTGCACAGGCCTCCCAGGGTAGCTGGGTCCACCCAGCCCGTGCCCAGGTGTGACCTGGGCTGTGCTTTGCCACAGCCCTGCAGAACACTCATTTCCCTGGGAGCAGGCTGCACCAGCCAAGCCAGCACAGAGGGCGTTTGATATTCAAATGCAAGTTCAAAGCAGGAGCACCTCAACTTAAAAGGCATCCAGGGGAGGCTCAATTTACATCCCGGCTTTGAAATGCCACTTCCTAATGAAGGAAGGCAGCATCTGGAAGAAAACAGCTCCCAACCTGGGACCTCCTCAGACACGGGGAAAGGCCCTGTGTCCCCAAGGAGCCCCTGACACCCATGGGGTGAGAGGAGGCTCCTGTCTCCATCATCCTCGCTGGGATATAGGTCAGGTTTTGACCCAAACAAGTTGGCTCTATGTGAGTGCTCTCCAAAATAACCCTTGTTTAGGGATTAAACATCCCTTTTTCTCACATTTTTGGCTGACAGCACTTCCAAAACCATGTCATGCACTTAAAATACCACACCACATGCTCACAACCTTAAATACTCCCTTTTTTACCTAATACAGTCATGTTCTGACTCAATGGGGCAATTTCCCTCGATGTGATGCCCAGCTGGGTCTCAGTGTGCTTCAGGCATCACTGGAATGACACCAAGTGCCATCAGCCACATTCCCAGGTGGCTTTTCTGGATTCAGAGACTGGGAAGGAATTGTTCCCTGTGAGGGTGGGCAGGCCCTGGCACAGGGTGCCCAGAGAAGCTGTGGCTGCCCCATCCCAGGAAGGATCCAAGGCCAGGTTGGAGCCACCTGGGATAGTGGGAGGTGTCCCTGCCCATGGCAGGGGGTGGAATGAGATGGGCTTTAAGGTCTTTTCCAACCCAAACCATTCTGGGATTCCAGGACTGCTTTGGGATGGAGAAATAAGAAGGGTCCAACACCAGCCACCTTTGTGACAGCACGAGGTCCAAGGCACAGACAGCCAGATCTGCAGGACTTTAGGGAGTTCTGCAGCCCACCAGGAGCTCTTTGGGGCCTGCACAGCCCTGGGACAAGCAGTGGTTTTGGCAGAAGAAAGGCAGAACAACGTACCTGCAGTCAGAGCAAATAAAACAATGGGAGGGAGAAAAATCCCAACCTCATCTTCTGCAAGACCTTTACAAGCAGCCTGGAGAGAACAAGTTCAGTCTCCACAGCTCTCTGCTGACATGCCCAGGGGCATTCCCAGAAGACCTGTGTTTTTCCCAACAGTATAAAGGAAGGTAAATGAGAGTGCCTATAAAAACACTGATTGAAAAGCTGGAGAAAGGGAGGAATTCTCAGGACAGGTCTCATCCCACAGACCAGGCAGGGGAGCCATGGCCAGGTACCAGAGTGGCAACGAAATCTTCCTGAATCCATGCCCAGGTATTTTTAGCCAACCCCATCTGAGTTCTTTTTGCTGTCCATGGGCAGAGAGGAGGGAAGGAGAGGTTTCCCTTTTTATTCTGGTGATTAACTTCTGAGCAAGGTCCCCCCAAGTTACTTTCACACTCCGCTGCTACTGCTTGATTAATAAATGGTAATTAAAGGCAGGTTACTTATTAACTAGTCATCCTGACCAGGCTTTTTCCCATGCTTGGCTGCTGGTGCACAGCTCTGCCACTGGCATTTTGTGTACTGCACTCAGAGAAACCTGCTTAGTACTTCTCCCTTCAGTACTTCTCCCTTGTTTTGAGGGGAAACAACCAACTTTGAGATGAAATGGTCAAGTCAGAGCTTAATGCAGACAGTTCTTGCCAGAGAGCGAGTCCATTTGTTCCAAATCAAATCAGATTTAAACACAATAAAAAGCATTCTTGCTCCATTACCATCTCCTGAAATATCATTACTTGCAGCTTTCAACAGGCTCAATCTAATTTCTCCCTAAGCTGAGGAGGATTTGATGGCAGCAAAGGGGTTGGAAGCAGCCTCATGTTCCACCAAGAAAGGAGCTCATCCTTTAGAGATAGGCTCAGCCTCACAGAGAACAGGATTAGCCTCAAACAAAGGGAATAAAACCTGCCCTGAGATTCTGCACCCCATATATCCCTAAGGGAGTGGGATGTTTTCTCACAGCTTATGGCTCTCCCCTTGAGTCAGCAGTTCCCTCAGTATCTTTCCCTTTGTCTCTCCACAGAGGTCTGGCATATATTCTCCATGACCTACAGACCACCTGGGATGCTTGAAAACAATGGGAAGAGATAAAAGAAACACCTACTGTTTTGCAAAGGTGTAAAGCAAACAGAACAAAGCTCTTGAGAACATCCAGGAAGAGCAGCACAGATTCCATCCCATCATTCTCCAAGGCCAAGGATTAAAGGAGCAAACCCTCCCTTGGGGTAACCAGGGAGCACAGGGAACTCGCCAGACAAGATTTCTAAAAGGAGCAGTGGGTTAACACCTTACACCTCCTCCTCAATCCTCAAATTTTCCCCTTTTTACTAAAGGGAGTTTGGGAACTGAGCTCCTTCACTCACCTCCCATCCCCTCTTCCTGCTCACCCATCATTCCATTTTGCCAAGCAGTGCCATCACTATTCCTTAAACCAAGGGACATTTTATCCTGCTTCTGGAAGAAACCCTGAAAGAGGAGAGAGCTCCAGACATTTCGCTTTCTATTTTCTTTGGCTCACTTCCTATGAAGTGCTAGAAAGAATTCCAAAGATGATATTTCCTAATGGCAACCTAGAAATCCTTACAGGCAGCACTTTCCCGAATTCCCCTCAGGACAACAAGCGAGCCACACATTTTCATCTGCAAACACCCCCCACAACTGGATATAAAACATCCCAGCTCAGAGCTGCTTTGGTTAAGCTNATGGCAGGGGTGGAACAAGATGAGCTTTAAGGTCCCTTCCAACCTAAACCATTCTTGGATTCTGGAATTCCAAGTACTGATTATTTCACTCAGCACATCCCGCATTATTTCCATGGTCCCACCATACCAAGAGTCCAATGTGCTGAACTTCTGTGCTAAGGAGTCTGTAGCAGACCTTAGATGCTGGTCTGCATGGCCTTTTCAAGAGATTGCTCTCCGTCTTAATTCAGCATGAATTCCACCCCCAGTTCACCTGAATCCCTGCACAGAGCAGGGAATTAACACCCCCCTCATCACATCCAAGACTCACCGCCATCAGCTCCTTCTGGAAAGATTTCCTCTCCTTGTTCTCTGTGCTGTTGCAGTCTTCCTTCAGCTTCTCCAGGACAGAGGCCACCCTCTCGGGCTCGCTGTCCAGCTCTGCTCGGCAGAAGAACGTGAGCGGCAGGTTCGAGTAGCCCAGGGCATCAGCGAAAGACCTCCAGCTGCTGAGGTTCTCCATCAGCAGAGTCCTCACTGAGGCGTAGATGTACGTCAGGAACTTGCAGGGCCTCAGGATCTGCTCCAGTAACAGGCTGGTGGTGAGATCCGGCCCGGAGAAGTAGCTGGGCTTGACCTTCCCAACCACCAGCACGTTTTTGGTGTGCACGAGGCCGATTTTTCCCTGGTAGTAGCCAATGTACCACTCCTTGGTCCACAGCTGGCCTTTCAACCTGATCTTCTCCTCACTGAGGAGGGCTATGACATCTCCCTTCTTGTACTCCAGCAAGTAGTGGTTCTTGCTCTGCCTCACCACCGTCTTCAGCAACTTGCCATACTTCAGGCTCAGCACTGGCCGGTCCTGAAAAATCGGATACTTGGCAGTGGCAGCCAGAGGTGAAAGGATGATCTTCCCAACCTCATTCTTCTTCAGGAACCGCCTCTGCCCCGTCGGTTTGATGGCACTTTTCGGAGGCGGCTGCGGTGTCTGAACGCAGAACTGGGTCAAAATAGCATCCTGGTCATCCTTGACCTGTATCCTTAGTGTGAAGTCTGAGAGCTCGTTGGGGTCGTGGGATGCAATGGGGAAGATGAGGCGGCTGACCTTGCCCAGCTTCATCTGGAAGCCCCGGACAATTTTGGCTTGCTCGCTGGCTTTCACCTCGTAGTTGGTCATGTTGGAGAACATGCAGAGCTTGAGGTCCTGAGGCCGGGACAGGGCAAACTGATGCTTTCCCCAGAGCTGGAGGGCAACAGGGGCCGGGCTGTGGGATTGCCTCGTGACTTCATTCACCAGCAGGGTCTTGGGTGCGCACTCGTGCCCGAACATGGCCACCACAGTTTTGAAGGAGGGGTGGATGTGCTTGGGGCCGTAGACGCCCACCGTGATCTTCTTGCTGATGTAATCCCACACTGTGTAAGGGTAGAGGATATTCTGCCCCTGGGCCACAGCTGCGATGTACATGCACGGCTCCAGGTTTTCCAGCTGTACCTGGATTGTGTCCCCATAGGAATAGCTCAGCTGCATTGGTGTGTACGGCCCCTCTTTCATGTCGCTTCGCAGGCACTGCAGCCCTACCAGACTCTTGCTCATGATGTCGTTCTTGACCTCTGCCGACACCTTCATCTCCAGGGTGATGAAGGTCTTCACCTCCATGTTGCTGAGCTTGATCTGCAGGACGGGGCTGATGGTGCTGCACTTGTCACTGTTCAGCTCCAGTGGCGGATCCAGCATCGCCTTCATGGAGATCTGCTGCGTCTCTCCAGCGCACACATGGCCCTCAGGCACATGGATGCTGATGTTGGTGTCTGGAAGCTGAACGGCCCCACCAGAGCTATCCAGCTTGCATACAATGTTGGTCTCCACTGGCTGCGTCTGACCCCAGCCAGGATTTTGACCGAGCAAATCTAAGTCATGGCAAGACCGAGCCAACTTCCTGTGGTTCAGCCACGCTGTCCTAAAATCCTCCCGGCTCTGGAACTGCTCAGGGGTGGGAGACTTCAAACCACTGAAGAAACCCAATGATGCCGGAGTGTCCGACTTGGCCTGGAGAACAGACAGTTCAGACAAGCTGTAGGAGCGTTTGCTTCTGAAAAAGGGGTTGTCCCTTCTCATGGGCTGTTCTACATCCAGCCTGTTTGTTGATGGAAATTCATCAAAAATGTTCCCCAGGCTGCTGTTGGCAGCAGAACTGGAGACAGCTGATGTTGGAGCCCCAGTGTCAAAGAGCAACAAGTCAACGGCGGCACTGGAGTCGGACTCTTTGTCCGAGCCAGGCGCCATTTGCGAGTTCCTGTTCAGGAATGGGTTCGTCTGGACCCCGTTCAGGAACGGGTTGTTATTGTAGGTTTTCACATAGTTTCTTTTCATGTCAGTCCACTCCCCAAGCAGGTCCAGCTCCTTGACCCCCTCATCAGGGCTCTCCAGCAGATTGTCGATCATCCCGCTGTCCGTCAGGGAAGAGTTGCGGTAGTTCACGGGCTGGACGTAGGAGGAGGGGATGTAGCCCATCTCCGTGGTGTTGTGAGCGTACCACCACTCGCCCCCTGACGTGTCCAAGACATAAAGGTGGTCCCCCTTGGAGAACTTCAAAGTGGTGAAATTAGTCGGACAGTAATCCTTGATTGCGACGACTTCCTTCGCATTCCCGAAAGATGTGGGATTGTCAACCAGCAAGGCACTGGGAGAAGGCACTGCCAAGGCAAGGAGAAGACAGAACTGTGAGAAATCCACAGGGAATCACCTCTGACTTGCCATCATTTCTTTCAGGTCACCAGATCACCCTACTTTAATCCATGAAGAATCACAGAATCACTAAAGCCTGGAAAAGCACCAAGACTGAGTCCAACCCTTAACCCAGCACTGCCAGTTCCACCACTCAATCATGTCCCCAGTTCCACCACTAAACCATGTCCCCAGGTGCCACATCTGTGTGTTTTTTGAACACTTCCAAGTCCACTAATTCCCTGGGCAACCTCCCAAGCTTGAAGGTAATTTTTCTTCTTAAAATTTTTCCAAAAAATTCTGCTATTTCTGGTACATTCACAGAGCTGCAAGAGAACTGAGACAGCACCTCCAACAGCTTCAGAGCTCTCTGGAGGGAAAAGGGGATTTAGAAAGCATGGAAAGCCCCTAAAATCCTGGAGGCAAATGGATGGGAGCTCAAACTGTGCATCCCTGTGGTGGTGCAAGCCGGCAGCACTTCCTGGACATGGGAAAAACAAGGCAAGGGGAGACATGGCTGAGCAAGGAAAAGTCTTGAAATACAGGCTAGGTATCAAAGATTAAGAGGAGAAGAGTTTGAACACATTCTAAAAACTCATTGTTATCTCCCTCAGCAGGCAGGTGAGGTTGTGAGGATGTTTATCCAGTGCAAAACTAGATCTAAACTCTATATTGGAATTATTTTGCTGGCCTGGTAGGTTGGAAGCCACTGTTAATTCAGTCACCTGCAGGATGGGGCATTTTTGAGATCCCCATCCCTTCAGACCAGCCAGGTGGCTGCTCCCATGTCCCTCCAGCTGTGGGGTTAACAAGGGTGTGCTGAAAGCAGAGAGAATGTGAGTAATTCCTATTTTTGCATTAAAAACAATCCAATTTGCAGTGAGAGCGTTTGATGTTCAGGTCTTTCCAAGCCAACGCTTTTGTGTGTTTATTTTTAAACGCCCCCAGTGCACAAGAACTTCCACCTGTAGTTTTTCCTTGGGATTGACTTTTGTCAGGGGAACAGTAATTCCCCTCTCCCCAGCTTTTATGCTGGGTAAGGCAAATACAGCAGAAGAAAAAGCAATTAAAGGCAAAAAAAAAAAAAAAAAGGATTACTCAAGCAACCAGCTCCGGGAAAAGGGAGCAACCTGTTCTAGTAGAAGGTTAGGAAAAGGGAACATAAAAGCTTGGAACCACCTTGTTGGTGCCACCAACCTCTCCAAGCTCTGGGGAAAGGGAACACAAATGCCTGGCATGCCGCTGTTGGTGTCATCAACCCCTCCTGGACAGCGGGATGAGAGGGAATGAGGAGGGGGCACCATCCCCACCCACCTTTGACGTCGCACAGGCTGGTTTCCGTGAAGCCCTCTCCGAGGTCGATGAGCGTCCCCTCGGACTTGCAGCGTGGGAGCCCCCCCGAGTTGGCCGCCCGGATCCGCTGCGCCGCCATCTCCAGTCCAGGGAGGGCTCTAGGTGGCCATGGCCCCCCCCCGGCTCTGGGGACCCCTGCTGTCACCTCAGGGAACCAGCCTGGGGGGAGAGAAACAAACCCTGGGACGTTAGAAAGGCTCTGGGTGGAACCATGCCAGGACACACTGAGCCAGCGGTGCTGAGACAGAGGAACAGCCTCACATTCTCCTTAAAACATCATGGAATGGAACCTCGATGCTGGGAGCATCTAGGCACTGCCTAAAAATCACCCAGGGCTTTGGAGAGCAAGGACAGGCTGGTCTTGCACTATGCTACTGCTGGACACAGCCCTACATAAAGCAGCACTCTTGCCATTAAGAGCTTTTTAGGGATGTGTTGCTCCCAGGACCATAAAATGGTCCCTTCTCCCTGTTCCTAAGCCCTTTCAGAGCATGTACACATTGCTGTAATACATAATTAGAAAACCCCCAAGCTCTGGGTGCTGTGGGAGCCCAGGGCAGTGGGTAACAAGTGTGGAGGACCCACAGGACTGGGATTTTGACATATTTAAATGGGTCATCACCCTCTCTCATTGCAGCACTGAGATCTCCTGGGATGGGGGACTGGCTCTTCCCACTTGCTCCCTGCATCCATCCCCAGGCAGAGACACACCCCTTCTTGCACTGACTGCCCTGCTTTGCTTGAGGAAAAATAAAGGGTTTTTTCCACCTTTTCTCCAGAAACATTTGCAAAACCACTTCCAGAATCCCTGTGGAAGAGCAGCTGCATCAGCACACCAGAACCGAGGAAAACTCACCACCCGTTTCCCACAGGACACGCCGACACTCCGACCACCCACCTCGTGGCTGATGCAAGTGCCTGTAAGACCTTCTCTGACATCACCCCTGTCCTCTGGAGCTTGGAGATGGGCCAGATGGCCCAGGATGAGCAGGGAAGGCTGCAGTCTCTCTGCCAGCTGAAGGCAAGGCTGGAGCATAGCCTGAGCCATGCGTTGCTACTCCAGGTTTGCTCCATGGATCCGGCCTCACCCCAGTAATTCTGCCATCCAGCATCCCTCTATCCTGCTCCCTCAAAGCAGACACAAAACTCCAGCCTGGCTGCAAAGCACCAACTGCTCCTACAAATAGTTAGAATTAAAGTTATACCCAATCCCTTGCTTTATTGAAGGGATTTTCACCCACTCCTAACACTGTTTTTTCTTTCTCTCCTCCTTTTCCTCCCTCTGCTTGAAAATTAGACCAAGTAGAAAATAATTCCCCAACCCTGAATTTTTTAGGAGGGAATAGGGAGCCCTGAAGGATTCAATGCCCTTTTCTGGAATGCAGCAAGAGGAAATTTGCAGGGGAGAGCCTAAGCAGGAGATAACTCTGGCCTGTTTGAAATGCTTCCCAAGCCATCCCCAGGGCTGGTATGCTGGGAATGTGGGAGCTGGAAAGGATACACCAGGCTCCAGCCAGCCAGAAAAGGGAAGGGAGAACTTGTGAGCATTTTCCCTTTGAGGAGAGCCTGATTTCAGGTCCTGCTGGGAGCAATCCAAGGGGAAAGGGTTGGCAGGCAATAAATACAGAGAAACCAGGCTTGGAGTCAAGACTGAGCTTATCAGAGCTGGGACAGGTAAGAGAGGGGTCTCGGAGGTGCTGCCAGTGGCAAGAAAAAAGGAATAACCAGTGGGAAACCAGTGGGAAGCAATGAAGGGACATATCCCTAAGTCTGGCATTTGCAGGGATGCTCTCCCTCCCTCCATTCATATAAAGAGATGGGAAACTTCATGCTGAAAGTCTCTGACAGATGTGGAGAAACAGCTGTAAAAATCCCCTCTACATCCAACTCTGAAGCCTCAAAAGGCAACAGGAATCTACATAAAAATGAGGGATGATGGGAAGGCATTTCCTCTCCCAGAGCAGCATCCTGGATGTGTGTGTCTGTCCTGGATGAAGTGATGCTCCCAACACATAAAAGGATGGGGGTCCATGTCCCCGCATGGCTGGATTTGGGATGGGAACCCTGGTTTGGAGCTGGGTATGGACCCAAAATGCTTCTGAATGCAGAGGTAGGACAGATCACCAGGAATCCTTCAAACTCAGAGAACAAAAGGGGATAGACAGGAGCAGGGTGAGGGGAGAACAAGGGTGGAGAAGGCAAGATTTGTTTAGAAATCTCTGAGACAATGGGCTGCAAACTCCTCTGAAAGCACTTTAAATTTAGCCTGGGATTAAATATAGCCTAGGAAAAACCCAGCCCCATCTGTTTACCCAAAGCCATAAACAGAATCCAAAATGAATGGTGGGGGGAAGGAAATGAGAGAGCGACCAGAGCGAGAATGGCGACAGCATCTCCTCATGAAACCACCACAAAAGCCCCACACCTGCTTTTCACACCATTCTTCCCCTCCCACAAGGGAAAAGGAATGCTCCAGGGCAAAATCCAACCCCGAAAGCCAAACTGCCCTGAGCTGGAAGGGACCCATCCCCCACAGGACACCCCAACAATCCCACCCTGTCCCTGAGAGTGTTGTCCAAACATTCCTTGAGCTCTGGCACCACTGTCCTGGGGAGCCTGTTCAGAGCCCAGCCACCCTCTCAGGAAGAACCTTTTCCCAATATCCAGCTTCACACAGCTCCAGCCATTCCCTGGCATTCCAACAGCAGCAGGTTTGGAGAGGGTCTGGGGCTGCTGATGGTGGAGCATCTATTAAAAGAATACTTACTAAAACCTCTTAAATTATAAATCCAAAGGTCTTTTTCCTGCAGCACCTGAACACATGGAATTCAGCTGCTCAGCAGCATTTCCCAGTATGAACTGGCATGGAAAAGGTTAAAAATAACTTCTGCAAACTTGTCTGGGATGACTTATCCCAGAAAAACAACCATAGGCTTTCCCTTCCTGGCCCCAGAGATTCTAGGGGCCCAGGCAGATCTCCAACCAGTGCTTCCAGCTCCACCTATCACGCTGACCTGGTCCTGATGGAATTATGGTATGGACACACTTCTGCCTGGACACGAGGCTATAAATCAAGGACACACCATGGACACCAGGCCATGCTGAGCAGGGCTGGCAGGGAGAAGCAATTCCAGGAGAAATACTCACCGGGAGCATTAAACTCCATGTCCTGAGGCAAAGAAATGCAACAAACCGAGGGGAACACCCAAAAGTGCAAACCCTGGGTCTGCTGCTGGCCAGGGAAGGGCCACTCCCACAAGCACTGACTGTATGTGGGAGAGGACCCCCTCCAGAAGCCTCAGTGCTGGAAAACCTCTGGCTGCCAATAATTTGGGCTGATAAGCCCCGGGAAGGCTGGCAGGGCTGAGCAGCACCAGGCACAGTCAGGGCTGGAGATAGAGCCAGGTCCTTCCACGTGCAGCACACGGACCTGCCACCACCAAAGGACTGATGGACATCCCTGCCCATCCCACGCTTCTGAGAACTGCAAGGTCCATCCTACCAAGGCACACACAAAACCATGGGAAGCATCAGGAACAGGAGGCACCACAAGACTGGTCAACTCTGCAATAACTACTCCTGTTTTCCCTGGGAAATGCATCAAAAAGCCCCTCAAAACCCCAAACCTGTGGCACAAGCTCAGGGGAGATCTCCCACCCTACCCTTGGCCATAAACCGAAAGGTGGGAAGAGAAGGAAGAGTTTCCAACCAATCACTCATTTTCCTCCTCCCACACCAGAGCCAAGATCAACTCCAGGCACTTGTTGCTTATGGCTTTTAATTTGCTTTTTCTGTCTCCAAAGTCAAGCTCTTGCAGCTCTCCTACAAACATGGAAGTGTTTTTGGAGGTTTCTTTTAAAAACAGTTTCACTTAGATATGAGAACATTTCAATTTTCGGTAGAAATTCATCTCCCAGAGTCACAGCAAGACCCCCCCACAGAGCACACTCATCCCACATGAGGAGTTTACTTAAAATGCTGCTTTTATCACTCACAAGACTCCCAGTAACTCAAGACCACTCCCCCAAGCCCAGGGGACACCTCACGCTTGAAGGAGATGGTTAGAGAGTGCCAGATGTTGGGCTTGGGAGCACCAACACATTGCAATGTGCAAAGGCCTCCAAAAGAAGCTAAAAAAAAAAGGCCTAAGGTGGCCAAAATGACCAAATTTTAGCAAACAATCTAATTCAGGACCTTGGCTTTGCCCGGCAGATTCTCCACCTTCCAGAGCTCCTTCATGACTATGATACAACACAGCCTTGGCCACTGGGCTTCTATTGCTCAACACTCAGGAAATGATCCAACCATCTCGAGACTGGCTTCCTTTTTCCACCCTGACACTAACAGATCTTCCAGAACATGTGAAAAACACAACACCCTCAACACTGATAACATCAGCACAGACCCAGCAAGGCCCTCTACAGCCTCCTACAACACCAGGATGTCCTCGGAAGCTACAGGAGATCTCATGCCTCATGTGGTGGCCAGGAACACACTGAGCTCGTCTCCTTGTGATCCTACTCTGCTCCACAAGCCTCGTTGGTGGGAATGGGTGGGGAAGAGCTGGCTGCTGTTGTTTTTTCCTCCCCAAAGCCTGACACAAGCCTTCTGCCAGCAGTGATTCCCGACCTCATCGGCTCTCCCTTATCTCCTCCTCCTACTCCGCCACTTGTGTTTGCAAAGACAACCCTTTCATCTTCAAAAAAAAAATCCACCCAACCCAAGCAAAGATAAGCCACCCCTTAAGACAACCCCAAACAGGAGCTCTTTGTCCCAGAGAGAACACCCTGGTGTGAACTAACGTACATCCCAGAGCCGCCGATGTGCCAGGACAAGGGACACGTCCTTTTAGTCCCTTTCCCAGCAAACAAGAAGGGACTCGTGGAAATGTCAGGACATCCCACCCCTTCTGCAGCACTCCCGTGTCCCAGGGGTCTGCTTTGGACCCCCTTCCCACCATCCCTGCCTGGCTGTTGCAGTGGCAGCAGAGCCCTTTCTGCGCTGTCCCCTCCACTCCCTGCCAAGCCCTACGGAAAAATCCTGCCCTCGAGCCTAAGTAAGCTTGGCTCAGCTCCTGCTTCTGGCTCCTGCTGCCAGCAAGGGCAAGCCAAGCATGGTAGTTTTGAGGGGAGAGAGGAAGAAGGGAGGGGAAAACAAGGAATTATGGCTGAGCGTGCTGCCAGTGTCCGCTGGCGCCCAGTGTCTGTCACAGCCTCCCTGGTGGGAATGTCACCCTTCGTGAGCAGAGTGGGAAGGATGGGAAAGTTTCCCCACAGCAACCCTTCCCAGCAATAAAACCACTGCATGCACACAAGTCCTGATAATACAGCAGGGAGGTGAATAAAGTTGTGTTTGCTTCCGTGACTTCAAGGGCACCACAGGCTGTAGGACCAGACACCCCCTCTGGCATCCCCCAAAAAGTTGTTCTCTCCAGCGGCAAGGTCCACATGCTCTCCTTGTTCCTGGCTGCAATGCTGGGAAACCAGTCCCACCAGTGTGACCAGAGCAGGGCAGGCACAGGAAAGCCAGTTGTGCTGCTGGCTGGAGAATCTGGCACCACAACTGATGCACAGAGGACACCACAAAGCTCCAGAGATGAGGACAATTGTCTATAGACCATCACAGAGCCAACTCCATGCAGCACTCCCTGCTCAAGTACTCCACCAAGGCACATCTACCTCCAGGTATGGGGGTCAGGAGGTCCATTCTAGGGAAAAAAAAGATGGAGTTTTGTTCTCAACTCTCTGCCTGAGCAAGTCCTCAGACACAGAGCAGCCACCACTGATTCCACTGCTAATGAATGAGACCTCTCTGGATTATCAAAGCTCATTCAAGAGATGAGTTGGTGCAAAAGCTGCCCCTTGGTTTAATGTTCTTACACACCTTCCTGATTAGGCCAGCACTGATCTGCTGCTGGATTACACTGAAAATGCTGATGGGAGCCAAAACCCACCCCGAGACCCCGAGGTAGGCAGAAGCAAACACCATCAGCAAATTGCAATGAATTTCCTCAGCACTGGGGTTTTTTAAACTCATCCTTGATAAACATTTACAAAACAGATATTCCAGGACACCTGGGTTTAAGCAGCTTAACCCTTTGCTGGAGCTTATGCTCTGATAGGAAGGAAAGCAAGACATGGGGTTAAACTGCACTGGGGGTTGCCCACTCCATGGGACTCTCCAGGTGTTGCCCAATCCCTGGTCCACAAATCACCTCTGGGAAGAGGGTAAGCTTGCTGGGAGCAGATTGCTGGAGAGCAAACCCCTAGTGATGATGCCATTTGGGATGGGTGCAGCAAGAAGTGGATGGAAGGGCAGACCAAAAAATCCTGGAATGCTTTGGGTTGGAAGGGGACCTTAAAGCTCATTTCATCCCACCCCCTGCCATGGGCAGGGACACCTCCCACTATCCCAGGTGGCTCCAACCTGGCCTCGGACACTTCCAGGGATGGGGCAGCCACAGCTTCTCTGGGCACCCTGTGCCAGGGCCTGCCCACCCTCACAGGGAACAATTCCTTCTCAATATCTAATCTAAACCGACCCAAACAGACACCCGGTGCAGTCCAGAGCCTGGGTCAGGACTTGTTGATCTCACCTGTGAATCCATCCCAGAAAGCATTCCTGCTTCAATGCAGGGCATGCTTTGATCATCAGACTCACGCCCCAACACAAATGACCACACGCTTCATTTCAGGTGGTTTTTGGCAGCACCAGCCCTTGCCTTCATTTAGATTAGAGCTTTTCCACTGGTGGGAGTGAGCTTTCCAGGTGCAGACACCTCCCTGTGCCAGCCAGGAGGGTGCCTGAGATCACCCCAAACAGGCCAGTGTTTGTGCAACACAGGAGCAAACCCCACGCCTGCTTCTCTAATTAATTACCCCGAAATTAAAGCCCATCCAACTGCACTGAGGCTTCCTGCAACCTGCAAATTAACTCCAGGGGAACACGACCTGAGGGTGAGGGAGGCCAGGGAGCATCCAAGCAAAGGCTCCAAGCATTTTCCACAGCATCAACAGGGCCACAAAGAGGAAAAAACCAGAACTAACATCACCCACCCCCATCTGTCAGTACTTCAGGGTTTTGTTGTTAAAAGCTGCTCCGTCCCATCACCGAGGCTCAGATGGCTGATAAGAAACCAATTTCATCATTTTAAGCCCCAAAGGTCTATTGAAAGGGTTTATCTGCAAACAAAGCCACACACTTTGAACTGTAGTTTTACGTCAGTTTGAAAACACACTGGATTAATGTGGTGTGAAACTGCAGTCTCCACATGGGCCATGTCCAAGACAAGCTGTTTCACTGGGCCAGGACATGAGCCTTGGTAAAATGCTCAGCCATTTGGGGGGAAAATGCCCCTTTTTTAGCAAGATGTTTGGGTACAGAAACAGTAATTTATGTAAATTTGGCAAAATCTCAGCTTTGTTCTAAATTGCTCTCGTTGCTGGACGAAGCAGAGTTGACTCTCAGACGCATTTTTTGCAGCCTTAGTCATCAGGGAAAATGAAAACAACATCTGAAAGTCATGTTGGAGTCATGGCAGGTCGTTCCCTGGTTAAGGTAGAGCTTTATTGGTTCAGGGGGATCATTTCTAGAACCTCCTGCACTGTAAGGACAAAACCCCTTCCCACGTGTGCACAGCAATGCACCTGCAGAGAAGCACCCCCCAGAAACAGGGCACCACAGAGGGAGTATTCCCAAAGGGCAAGTTATTCCCTCTGTGCTGTCTCCAAGAAGTCAGCTCCAGGCAAGGCTGGAAGGAGACAAACCTGCCCTGGCTCCTCATGGCCAAGACACAACCACCCCAAGATGCTGAGGGTCCCAAGAGCCACGAGCTCCATTCCTTCCTTCTCAGATCTCGTGGAATCCCAGAATGACTTGGCTTGGAAGGGACCTTAAAGGCTCATTCCAGCCCAAACCACTCCATGACTCCAAGCAGGAGGCAGCAAGAGCTTTGCAGCCGAGGGATGCTCTCCAGAACAACCAGCTGACTCCCACATGGGGCCTGCAGGACTTCACAGGGTCAGGCTGGAATTAGACACGCTCTTGATGAGGAAAGAAATCCTAAATATCAAACCAGTGCAGATGGACCTCTCCTCTTTTTTTTTTTTCTTAATTAAAACTTGCTTGAAGTGCCACATAAAAGAGTGAGATCCCAGACACAGCTGACGCACTAGGATGGGTTTATATTTAGAAGAACAACTTAATAACTCTATCAATAGGAAAGAAATGGCAATTTTGTTTGGCAGGGCCCACAAGGAGAAACGAAAACCAAAAGAGAGATAGTCACCACCACCCTGTTCTTCCTAAGGGCAACATCCACTGGCACTTTAGCCTCCCAACAACCCACTTTTACAGAGAATTCAGCTTTTTTTCTCATGCCTGATCCCAGTAAACAACATTAAAGTCTATCAGCCAAAACACATGATGTACATCACAAGACAGTTGGCATCATTATTATTATTTTTAAATACCATCAGCTCCTGCTTTAACAGGACAACTAAAAAAATGTGTCATTACTGAGGTATAAACCACATATCATGAGGTGATAAAAAAGCCATTCCCAGGTTTTTCAGACTCAAGATTTAAAGAGAGATAAAAGAGAGCACCGCCAAAAAAAATACAATCCTTCAAAATCAGCTGTTTCTCCAGCCCCATTATTCACTGGGGAGCTTTTAATTCCGAAGTGGGAGACGTGCTCAGCCGGATATCCGAGCGCCTGCTGGGCCCCATCCCAAATTTCTCCAGCATTACTCACATTTTTGGTGCAGGAAGAGGGCTGAGGGTTGTCCAGTGAAAGGCAGAAGGGGAGCAGAAGGGTTTGAAGCACATGGTGTGTGTCATTTCTGATGGACAGGCTCAGACTCTGCATCCCAGTGATTCCCACATCAGGGGATCAAGGAAATCAGGGTGGAGGTTGGACTGCACTGTTTGGGAGCTGGGGATGAGCTGGGACCTCGCTGGAAGGATTTCCCCTGGCAAGGGACGCTCAGCCCCCAAGGCAGATGCTGACAGTGCCCAGCCAGCAGCAGCCTCTCCTCTGCCAAAGCTCATGCTGAGAATCACCCTCCATCCTGCTTTTACTACCTCCCTTGCCTTCGAGCAGCCTTAAACCAGGAACTCATTTTAAGAGACTAAAAGGATCTGCCCTTTCCCACAGCAAAACCCCCTCCCCTTCCCCATCCAAGCCATGAGATGCAGCACTGGCACCGTGGCTCTCTGATCACAGTCCACTCAAAATCAGGCCAAGCAGCCAAGATTCCCACTCCATCCCTCCTCCCCCCATTGCAGGGCAATCTGGACACAGGGATTTATTTTTCCACCCCAAACAAAATACACTTTTGAAATTATTTTAGAGTATATTTTTGGAGACATGGGCACCATGACTGCAGAAAGCCTCTGACGAAGCAACATGGATGCTCCGTGCCTCAGTTTCCCAAACTCAAAACCATTAGGGCATGAATCCCTCCTCATTACCCAAGGGATGCATCTCCCCCTGCCTGTGCTGGGGTTTCCCATCACAGACAGGCAGCAGGAAAACCAGTCTGTAAGGCCAGGGTGTAAAACAGAGGCCAACACACTGGGATGGACCTGTCACAGTGCAGAGAGGGGGTTAAACACCCAACCCTTCCCAAATCCCTGCTCCAGGGCCCTGCATTCCTCTGCTCAAAAGCCTGCAGGGCTTTTTTTCTGCTCACTCTTTCCATGCCTGGTCATGTGCTGCATCCTGGATTTGGGGGATGTTTTATAGCCCCCATTAATAGACAGGGCAGGAGCTGGAGAGGCACCAGCTGCTCTGGCACCTCAGGGGAGTCACAGGGATTTTCCAAGGTGCACAATCATGGAATGGTTTGGGTGGGAAGGCACCTAAAGCCCATCTCATTCCACCCCCTGCCATGGGCAGGGACACCTCCCAGTGTTCCAGATCGCTCCAAGCCCAACCTGCTTCTTGGGCACTTCCAGGGATGGGGCAGCCATAGCTTCTCTGAGCAACCTGTACCAGTGTTATATCACCCTGACAGGGAACAATTCCTCCCCGATACCCAATCTTCCCTCTGTCAGCTTAAAGTCATTCTGCCCTGTCCTGTCCCTCCCTGCCCATCTTCCACTGCAGTCCCAGAGCAGGGATGCTCTGGAGACCAGCACATCCCCTGGGGACTGGGATGAGTGACGTGTCCTCCCTGTCACCGGGGTGGAGCTGTGACCTCGTTCCGCGGGAGCCCAGATGGACCGTCTGGCTAATTGAGTTAATTAAAGCATTTTTCAGCAGCCATTTACTTTCAGGCATGCTGCTCCAGCTCTCTCCGGGGAGCAGGGGCCACACAGCAGCAGGAGAGATGGGAAAAATTACTTGGAAGCACTTCCTGAGCTCTTTCTGACTCCAGGCAACTCACAATTAAAAAATAAGATTGCAAAACTTGCCCTGTTTTCCAGGCTGAGCAGGATGGACTGTGTGGAGAGCCAGGCATTGGATGGAAGCAGGGGAAGAGACCCACGCCACTGATGTCCCAATTCCAGAGCACCTTTCCCAGGGATGTGATAAGGAAAGGTGATCCAGCAGTGCTGCCTGTAGCCCTTGGGCTGATAAGGGGGTCAAGGCCAGCGCTGGCTCTGTTTTGCTGACGAGGGAATTGCTCTTCACAAGGACAGCAAATACTTCTTATTTTGCAAGATGCACTTGCACATCTCCTCTTTTTTCCAGGATACACCCGTGCATCTCCTCCTTCTTTTTGTGGGATGCACTCCCCATCTCTTTCTTTTCCTGGGATGAACCCTCATCTCCCTCACCTTTTTTTGCAGGATACACTCACCCATCTCCTCCTTTTGCAGGATGATCCCAGGCATTTCTCCCTCCTTGTCCAGGATGCACTTTGGCATCTCCCCCTTTTCTTCCTACCTCCAAACCTTACCCATTGCAAGGACCAGTTGCTCCTAGGCCATGTGAATTGGGAATTATTCCTTACAGGCTTCAACAGTTCAATCTGCACCAAAGGCTCAGGCACATGCTCCCAAAAAAACCCCACTACTGCTGTTTTTGCTGAGCAAGGGGGGATTTAAGTATGGAGAGATCTGGGAGAGAGAGCAGAGCAATTCCCAAGGCTGGCTCTCCGTGCAGGCTGGGAAATGCTTCCCAGAGCAACTCCACCCCAGCAGAGCTAATCTGATGGCAGGTTTTCAATGCAGCAGCCAGGATGCAAGGGGCTGGAGAGGGAGGGAGGCTGGAGAGGGGGGAGAGAAAGCAAGGAAATGCCACAGAGGTGAGGAGGCTTTTTCTGGCTTGTTTTGCTTCCCTGCCTCCAGCTCGCTGCCATTTTCTGGAAGCTGGAGCAGCTACACCAAACTAAGAAGCTTCTCTTTGTTTAATCGCAGCTGGGGCAGCGTTTGTGCCGAGGGACCTGGGAACGGATGTGAGCAGAGCCCACAGTGCAGCAGCGCTGGGAATAAGGCAGGAATTACACACTCACAGCTCTCAAAGACTTAACCTGGAGCTCACATGTTGGTTTTACTCCCAAAAGCTTGGCAGACTCTGGTCTGAACTCCCTGTGCAACTACCAAATCCTGGTGAGAATTCCTGCTCTTTCTGCTCCCTGCCTCCACCCTTTACCTGGTGTAGGTGTCTCCCAGATGGGCAACCCCAGCACCTCCCTCTGCAGATGCTCCAGCCAAGAACCCAGCTGTGGACACGCTCCAAGCTCACAGAACTGAGGTTGGAAAAGGCCTCTCACTCAGATCGTTGATTCCAGCAGCAGCCACCACAAAACACCTCCTGCCTTGCCCTTCCCCACTGACCCAGCTGGCTCCACACCATTGTCCAGCTCCAAAGGACAATGTTTTCCCTGTTCCTAAGGAAACAGGCAGTGTTGTTCAAACAAGGCCACACACCACGCAAACCCTCCCCCCTAAATACAACCCAACCCACTTTATACAGCCCTTGATCCAGGTATAATGGGAGAAGGCAGCTGCTGGATTTCTCCCAGAGAGAGGGAAGCTGCAGCTTTGCATGGAGCTGGTCTGGAGCATGGGGTGAGCAACCCAGCCCCACAGCTCCACATCACAGCCACGGTGCTTTACTGGGTCAAAAGTTTCTGGAGGCAGCTACAAAACATCTGGGTTTGCTTCCTGACATCCCAGCTTAAAGCTGCTCTCTACCACTTGGAAGCAATTCCACTTTGAAGAAACACAGGAGATTAAAAAATAAATAAGTGAATGGGCCATCCCCCACTTCTGTATTTTAATATACAGAGGTTTCAAGCTACAAAGCCATTCTCAGAAACTGGAAGAAATTGGATATTGGGAAGAAATTCCTGGCTGTGAGGGTGGGCAGGCCCTGGCACAGGGTGCCCAGAGAAGCTGTGGCTGCCCCATCCCTGGGAGTGTCCAAGGTCAGGTTGGAGCCACCTGGGACAGTGGGGGGTGTCCCTGCCCAGGGCAGGGGTGGCACTGGATGGGCTTTAAGGGCCCTTCCAACCCAAACCACCCTGGGATTCCATGAGGACGCTGAGGAGATGCGATGTACCATGTTCCCACTGCTGGATGGGAAGCAGCCTCTCTCCAGGCAGAGCAGGAAAACCCACCCCTGTCAGAGAACACAAGAATGTGTGGCCCCAGGACCTGCAACTGGTTTTGTTCCCTGGCTAATGAGAGCTGCTCCCTGGCAGTTGATATGCCAGCTGGGAATAACAGCCTCCTGGCACCAAATATAAACCCTGGGACAAATCCATATGGAATCACTGGGTTCAAACCAGAAATACCTCATGGGGGTGGGGGGGGGCACTGGCCAAGGGGTTCCCATCAGAGGAGCAGCAGGTTGGCCACAAAAAAACTAGGATTAAAGACAGCAATTTCTGCTTGTGGGACACTGAGTGATTCCTCCCACAAACATGCCACCCACCTAAAATGCCACCTTTGTCAGCAGAGGGCAAACAAAGGGAATGCAAGGATAGGATGAAAGAGTCAGAAGTTCTATGGTCAGCTCTATGATCCATGAAAAGATGATTTTACTTTGGGCACACCTGGCCCTGCAGCACCCCTCAGGCAGCAAAGGGACTTGAGGCGCTCCTTCACTCCCCTTTTCCCGTGAGCCATCCATACACATCCCTCTCCAGACTCCCACACTTCTCTTTACAAACCCATGGGAACAGAAATACACAGACATCACTTCAACCCCAAGGACCACCAGGAGAAATTAAGGACCCCAGGCTGCGAGGAGGACCATGGCAGGGGGCAGATGCCACAGGTATCCTGGAAAATGATCCTTCAGTGTGGATAGTTGTGGTGCTAATGGGACTGGGGCATTACTCGAGCACTAAAAACCAGCTCTGAGCTGCTGCTAGAGAGTCTCTCTGCCTTGTTTGGGAAGCCAAGGCAGGGGACTTGTCAGGACATGCATGTGCCCACTGCAGGACCTGCTCCCATCAGCAGGTCCTGCGAATGCTTTCTGCTCTTCTATTCCTAAAAACCAAACATTATTTATGGCCACAAAGGGAGTCCAGGCTGCCAAGTTGCAGTTTGGAATTCAACAAACCTGCAGCCCCACAATTCAGCAGCAAAGCTGTCCTGGTGTCTGCACAACACCCTGCAGCTCCTTTAGGGAGAGGCATCAGCCCCATCCCCTCCACCAGGAACAACCACCTGCTCCTCAGGGCTCTTCCTGCCCCTCCAGCCTTTGCTCCCAAGTCACGTCCGCGGCGGGCGGTGGGTTTGCCCCGTGCCAGCACTGAGGGTTCCACGTGCTCCCTGCCCCAGCCAAGGCTGGCACGGTGCTTCTGATGTCCCCAGACAATGCCAGCCCTGTGCCCAGACGCTGGCAGGGTTAATGCAGGGATTGTTTGCAAGGAGGGACAAAAAGCGCGGCGTCCTGCGCTCACTGCGGTGCCACGGCTCAGGTCCCACGGGAAGTGGTGGGGGACACATTTGGGGCTTTTTAAGCTGAAACCTCACTTTGCAAGTTTTAAGGAGCAGGTTAGACGGGTCCCCAGCTGGTGCAGGCAGTGGAGATGCTTCCTGTATCCTGGTGGGGCATCATCCAGAGGGAAGGGCAACCCAAGCGGTGCCCACACGCTGCTCTCAATAACCCCCTGCTGCAGCCATCAGATTCCCAGACTGGTTTGAGATGGAAGGGACCTTAAAGATCATCCTGTTCCACTCCTGCCATGGGCAGGGGACACCTCCCACTACCCCAGGTGGCTCCAACCTGGCCTTGGACACTTCCAGGCATGGGGCAGCCACAGCTTCTCTGGGCACCCTGTGCCAGGGCCTCACCACCCTCACAGCCAGGAATTCATTCCCCATATCCCATCTCTCCCTGCCCTCTGGCATTCAAAGCCATTTCCCCTTGCCCAGGCCCTCCACGCCTTTGTCCCCAGTCCCTCTCCAGTTCTCTTGGAGCCCCTGTAGGCCCTGGAAGAGGTCTCAGGTCTCCCTGGAGCCTTCTCTTCTCCAGGCTGGACACCCCCAGCTCTCCCAGCCTGGATCCAGAATAGAAGGGCCCCAGGTACTATGTCCCAGTTACAAAGCACAACTACATTTCCCAGGGAGTTGATCCCCCTCTTTCAAATATGACTTGTCACTGGTCACTCAGGGAAGCCAACACTTGGCTACAAAACTTTCCTGGGAGTTGCCATCCCCAGCAGAGGGGCAGCTCCAATCTCTGCTCTCTGTGAGCAGTGACAGCACCCGAGGAAACAGCTGGAGTTGTGTCAGGGCAGGGTCAGGTTGGATATCAGGGAAAGGTTCTTCCCCCATAGGGTGGTTGGGCACTGAACAGGCTCCCCAGGGTTTGGTCACGGCCCCAAGGCTGCCAGAGCTCCAGGAGGGTTTGGACAATGCTCTGAGGGACAGGGGAGGATTGTTGAGGTGTCTATGCAGGGCCAGGGGTTGGACTGGATGGTCCTGGTGGGTCCTTTCCAGCTCAAAGAGCTTCTGTGATTCTATGGAAACCCACCCCCTTTACCACCTCCTGGGGAGCCTCCAGGGAAGCCTGCAGAGCTCAGATGTTCTCAGACTGAATTTTAGGGAAGGAGAAAAGAGGCAGGTGCCAAAACCAAGGCTGAGAGACTCCAAGTTGAGGTGATTTGCATTCATGCCATTCCTGCTGCCATCCAAGCCAGGAGGTGGCCCAACCCTCAGCCCACTTGAAAATAAAAGACTGAGGAGGATGCAAATTCCCCTCCACGTCCTGACCTCTCCAGCTGCCACCTCTTGCCAGCCCCAGCCGGGAAAAGCTCCTTGACATATTTGTTTTTGCCATTTAAAAACAAACAAACAAACAAAAACCAAACAAGCCAAAAAGTCCACACAGTGTCTAAACCACCCCCTTGACACCGACACAAGCTCTTGTGAACAACCCCACCAGGCTAAAATAAATATTTTAGCTTCACATAGAGTTTTCCTCTCATTAAAATGAAAACATAATTAGGATGTCAAGAGGCAGCTGCAATCACTGCTCCAGCTTCACTTGATTAAGAGCAATGAAGCTGCTATTTTGGAAAAGCACACTCCCTTCCATGGCCTGGCCAGGGTTATTTTGGAAATATATATATATATATATATATGGAAAGCTGGCATCTTTGCTGGCAAAAATTCCCACCCCAGAGGGGACGTGCTCAGCTAGTCCATGGGATGGGGGATCAGGGAATATCCTGGGAATCCTCTTGTTGTGACTGGCCAGAAGAACACAAGGACCCTGCACAGGTTGAGGGAATCACAGAATCATGGATAGGTTGGGTTGGAAGGCACCTTTAAAAAGCTTTTTTTGTGCCATGGGCATGGACACCTTCTACTATCCCAGGCTGCTCCAAGCCCTGCCCAAACTGGCCCTGGGACACTCCCCAGGGATGGCACTGCCACAGTTTCTCTGGGCCACCTGTGCCAGGGAAAAGGAGGAAAGGAGGAAAAGCAGAAAAGGAGAGAAAAGCTGCTACGGAGCAAAGCTGTGTGAGGGCACCTGGGCAGGGCTGGTACCGACACAGCCCAGGGGAGCAAGAGCCAGGAGGAGATGCAAACATTTCGGGGATCCCAGAATTATTCAGGTTGGAAAAGCCCTCTAAAACCACCAAGTCCAAGTGTTAACCCAACTGTAGGGATGCTGAGCTGGGAATTTGCACACACCTGATCCCACATTCCATGAATCCTCTGGATTTGGGGCTTCAATGCAACGGGGTTTAATGATGGCAGAGGCACAAACCCACAGCACGGTCATCACCATCTCCCTCCCCACCAAAGTGTGAGCTACTCCTTAACAGCCAGGGATCCCAAAAATCCCAAACAGGTATTCCAGCATCTGAGTCCGAAGCTGCAGCACATTCCTGCCTCCCTACAACAGAACGGCACCAAACTGCCAGGGAACATCCCAGTGAGGCCGACAAGAACGGGAACAGGAACAGGACCCGTCCCGAGGCTCCAGCTGTAGGATGCCGCCGGACACACCGGGTGACAACCCGGTTCCCACTGTCCCCATCCCCTCCTGGCAAGGCCAGCAGGACCTGGGGAACAACAGGGGGACACGTGGAGGGTGATGCACAACCCTAAGGCATCGCGGCCGGGGAGTTGCACTCGCAGCGTGAGACACGCGGGTGACACGGTCTATGCTCGGCACACACACAGAGCACTTAC
>VXBA01002639.1:116009-154962 GCA_013399895.1 Serilophus lunatus | reverse complement strand
GAGTGGGAATGGGAACGGGAGTGGGAGTGAGAGTGGGAGTGGGAATGGGGATGGGAACGGGAACGGGAGTGGGGATGAGAGTGGGAATGGGAACGGGAGTGGGAGTGAGAGTGGGAATGAGAATGGGAGTGGGAGTGGGAATGGGGGTGGGAGTAGGAACGAGAGTGGAAATGGGAATAGGAGTGGGGATGGGAATGGGAGTGGGAGACCCCTCGTGCAAATCACCCCCACCCCGTGTGCTGGGGCCAAGCCCTGTGCAAGGGGTGTCACACTCACTGCACACTGGGAAATGTAGGAGTTATGCCCACTTTGGGGATGGGCATTTTCATCATGGAAGCGGGGCTGTGAAATCCTGATAAAAGCAGAAATCCATCCCTTGCTCCTCTCACGGGATGGTGAGGACAAGAATTCGTGCAAGAGGGAGGAAACATGGAGGAAAATATTTAACAAAGCACTCATTTCTTGTGTTAACCACGGATTGGGAGCAGCTTCAAAGCTTCCCATGGCATACAACACCAAAAAAGGCTTTGTGCTCCATAAAACCCCATGGATTCATGGAGCATCCACCCTGGAGCTGGCTGGGACGCAGGGCTAGGACATGGGATACCAGGAGCACAAACACAACAGATCAGGGGTGGATGTGATGTGCAGCCAGAACCGATGAGCACCAACACCACCATGGTGCCATCTCCTCTTGGAATGAGCCTTGGAAAAGAAGTTAAGCAAGAAATATTGGAGCAGAAGGGTCCAGGCTATGAGTCGCTGCTCTTCCCACCCTCTCCTTGTTTTTTCCTGGGTTTAATCGAGATCTGATGATTAAATTTCCTCTTCCTGGTATTGGCTCCTCCTGCGCCCAGTGCAGCAGAAGGAGAAGGAGTTTTGGCCGAGGTGAGACAAAAGCAGGGTGTCAACAGGGTGGCTGCGACTCCTTGCATGGCCAAACCCCGTCCCAGGGGTCACCTGGGGCTGACTGGCCTCATCCAACCCTTTTTTCTGGCTTCACAGACAACATGAGCCTCTCAGAACCACTTCAAAGTGCCCTGGGAGCTCTTTTCTGCGGCGTTATTTTGGAAGGTTTGGGATTTAACAAAGGCAAGCTGCCTGCAGCCAGATAAGCTGCTTCTTTAATTGCAACAGGCCATTTTCATCCTGTTTTGCCACTAGGATGGCACCTGGACTGAGTGCTGCTCCCATCTGCACCTTGGCACTGAGCCTGGAGCACTCAAGGGACTCCTGTCCCTCTGCTCCTGCAGGTGTTGTGCAAAACTCTCATTAAAGTCAGTATTTGAGCTGCTGCTTTGGTCCTCTCTTCCATCCCTAGTGTGATTTCCCATCTTTTGGATACTATAAAGTTCAAACTTACTTACATCTTCAGCTGGATTGTCCTTGAGTGTCTGCAGGGAGTGTCTGCAGGAATTGTCTGTGCATCTGGAGTTCTTGCTCAGCATCCTCATGATCCTTCTGTGGTAAAACCACACCTCCAGGCGGAAAACTGAATTTGAACTTCATTACAAATCAGCAATTCCTCCATCGTGGCCACTGCCTATCCTGGGAGCAGCTTTCCTGGCTCTGAGGGTGCACTCTGGGCATGTTGAGCCTGGGATGGAGGGATGAATATTCCACCCACATCCATCCCCTTCTCTGGATGAGAAGTGTTTTGCAATGCCTGGGAGCAGCTCTGAGCAGGAAGGGGGGATTTGGTTACAGTTAGTTGCATGTGGCACAGATCAAAAGCCATGGCACAGACAAAAGCCCACAGCTGTGGAAGAGGATGCTCCTCCAGCTGCCTTCCAGCAGTGCTGGTGTAGGGTAACCATGGGCTCCTGCCTCCCTGCCCTGGTCCTGCCTCCAGCTGTGTCCTGCTGCCACATTCCCTCTGTTCCCACTGGGACAGAGCCAGGCAAAGCCGTCCATCCCACCTTTTGGATGTGTGCCACTCCTGTGTCCCCTGCCAGGAAGCAATACTAAATCTGGACAGAATGCCCTAATGAGCTCAGGCTTTTATACTATTCTGGGAATCCATTTTGCAGGAATTCCATGGCAAAGTTCATTTCTTCCTTCGTTCACCCACGGTGTTTCTCAGGCACAAATCTGGATGGAAATTGTCTCTGTTCTCCCAAAGAGTGCTTAGGAAAAGGGCTGGTCCAGGATGACATTCGTGTGGCTCAGGTATATAAGTGTAGCTGGATTTTTTGGGGAAAAGCTCCTTTTTTGCTCTGATGTTGCCTCTGGAATTGCAGACAAGAGCTGGGAATCTGCTGCCCAGGTCTGACAAGCCTCAAACCCAGTGACACCAAACCCCTCACCAGGGCTGAAGCTCAGGACGATCATGAAATTATGAACTTCCAGACTGGTCTGGGTTGGATTTTGAAGACCATCTCACTCCAACCCCCAGCCAGGGGCACGGATTCTCCTGCAGGTCCTGGGGTGGCTCAGACACTAACATTGAGCTCCTAAAACCTTCCAGATATGAGCATTCCCAAACCTAAGCCTAATAAAACCTGCCTCGATATGGAATATAGGAAACCCCTGGCTCCCACTGGTGGGGTTTGTTGCAGCCTGTTGCTACGTGCTGCAGGGAACACTTTTTCTATGATCCTCCAATTTTGGTGGGAATCCAGCAAATCCCTCTGCCTGTATCAAGCTGTAGATTGTTTTCCAGAGCTCGGGAGGCTGCCAAGGTATGTTTAATAAAGCTTCATTGCTACAGCAATCCCAGCAAGTTCCCTAGGGCAAGCTCTTCCCATGCCAAACTTCCCCTTGTTGTGAATTAATTACAGCTGGGATGGTTAATGAGCGGGGATAGGGATAGCTGTCAGGTTTTAATGTCCCCTTTCTCCTATGGAAGTGGGTGGCTGAGTTATTCCCGGGAAGCAACGGTTCTTTATTTGTCTCCTTTGGCAATGATCAAGACTCTGGAGCATCACTGGCACAGGCAGCATTTCCAGGTGTTTGAGCTCTGCTTGCTCAGGGTGCTCAGGGTTTGGGAGTGGGATAAAGCAAATAAATTCCGACAGGATTTATTTTGTAGGTAGAACTTTCTCGTTTCAAAACCAATTACACACGGAAGTGTCTAATAAAGGAGGCTCAGAGCGTTTGGAGCTGGCAAAAAAAACCCACATTGCTTCCCTTCTGCCAGGCTCCCCAAATGGATTATTTCTGCTTCCTTTTCAGAATTACATTGTGCTGGACTGGAATGGGAGCAGGGCAGATTTACTCCTCCAACACCCATCTTCATGTGCATTTACCTGATTTCTTCTTGTAGAGGGAGTTTGGAGGAGTTTTTCCAATTCCTTCCTCAGCCACATTCATTGGAATGGATGAAGGCAGCAATTCCCTACATTATATTTACTTAAGTTTTGAGGAAATTCAAGGCCAGGTTGAATGGGACTTAGAGCAACCTGGTCTAGTGGAAGGTGTCCCTGCCCACGTCAGGGGGTGGAATGAGCTTTAAGGTCCCTTCCAACCCAGACCATGCTGTGATTCATAAATCTGTGGCCAACTCGGTGCCAAAGAGGAAGGAAAGTCGTGAGAAGTGGGGCTGATGCAAACAACCCTCTTGTAAGGTGACAGTGAAAACCTGGCCAGGTAACAATCACTTCCCATTACTAACAGGGATTAGTTTTTTAAGCCGGATGAGGAAATGCACAAAGCAAACGACAAAGCTTCCAGAGAGGCTTTTAATATCTTTGGCTGCCTGACATGGACTGAGTGAATGAGCAAAGCACAGCAGAGGTGCAGGTGAGAGTGGCACAGGGTCAGGTCTTGCTCCTTCTCCAGTCCTTCAGGGAAAATCTCCAGCCTCCTTCCACCTCGGCTCTGCAGCAGCTGTGCACATCAGTCCTGCCCATCACATCCCTCACCCCTGCTCGAATCCTACCTGCTGCTTGCCCTGTCCTGTGGGAAGGGATGGATTTTGGGGAGAGTTGCATCAGCCTCCTCCCTCCTAGAATTCTACTCTATATGGCAAAATGCATTATTGCAATCAAAATCATAGAATCCCAGATTGATTTGGGTTGGAAGGGACCATAAAAATCATCTCATTCCACCCCCTGCCCTGGCCAGGGACACCTCCCACTCTCTCAGGTTGCTCCAACATGGCCTTGGACACTTCCAGGGATGGGGCAGCCATCAGGGCCTCACCACAATCACAGGGAAGGATTCCTTCTCACTATCCCATCTATTCCTGCCCTCCGGCAGTGGGAAGATATTCCCCCTTGTCCTATCACTTCAGGCATTTGTCCAACGCCCCTTTCCAGCTCTCTTGGAGCCCTTTTAGGTACTTTTTTGTAATCAAAATCCTTTATTTTAAGACACCGCTGCCAGTAAATATCCCACTCCATTTTTCCTTTAGAAGCCAAGCAATCCCTGTCCACAGTTTCCACCCTTCCTGGCTGATCTCAGCAGCGAGACCCACGAGTTAACTTACAGAGTTTCTTTTCCTCCCCAAGTCCCATCTCACAAAATAAAGCAGCTTTTGTTCACGATGAAGGCTCTCCTGGCAACAGAATGAAGGAAGCTGCAAAACAATTCCAAGGCTCAATGACAGCTCTATCTAAAACTGAGCACCAGGATGAGACTGTTTTATCATCCTTAGGGAAGAAAGAGCCAGGCTATAATGGGAAGAGGGAAATCACTCCTGTCATGGTGGCTTCCCAGATGGACAAATATCCCTGCCCAACACAGGGGGGGATGCAGGCACAATTATTGAACCATGAAATGAGGCTGAGGTGGCTCCGACCTACAGCCTCCACACACCGACAAATTCAGCTGAATTAAAGGATTTCTGCAGTCAGTAAAGAGACTCCAACAGATTTCCTTGGGCCTGGATCAAGCCCAGGGCTTGCAAGGAGGAGTTACAGGAGTAGAAAATCCTGTTTTCCAGCAAACAATACTTTTGTCTTAAGCTCAACATCCTCCTAGGCCTCCTGAGCTGCCTCTCTGTGTCCCTCGAAGCTCAGAGCAGCCCTTTCTCCAGCAATTTTGGGCTGCGAAGTCCCAAATTTCACCCTATACATGTTAAGCCCTTCTCTGGGGCAAGAGCCATTTGATGGTGCTGCCATTTATTTATTTATTATGATCATTCATTTCCTTCCCTCGAATCACTACCAGACCCCTTCCACTTCGATAAAACAGGGGAGAGTTTCCTACTTCAAACTGTGGAAGCAATTCCCCATGTTCAGTGGCAAAAAGCCTCGTTTATGGCAATTGCTGAGCTCCTGCATTAATCAATGTGGTTAATTGAATTGGTGATTGCACTGGCTCGTGTTCAGAGCTGTTTCCCAACATTAGCTCTGTTTAACATGATGATCTGCCACAAGAGCTGTCCTGCTGCCGGGTGCCAGTGACCCGGGATAAAAGGAGAAGCTATAAGTTCCAGCACTCTTGGCTACCCTTGGCTACCTGCTCTCCACCTTGGGAAAGGGCTCAGGACTCAAAAGATAAGGGAAAAAATCATAATTACCAGGGTTTTCCATGCAGAGGAAAGTGGGAGAGAGGAATTAGCCCAGGTTGGATGGGACTCTGAGCAACCTGCTTTACTGGAAGTTGTCCCACTGGAACTGTCCCTTCCAACCCAAACCCTTCTGGGATTCTATGATTCCATGGTCATCTCCATTTTGACTGTTTAGCACAGCAAGGACACAGTGCTAAAATTTCCCAGATTGCTCCAAACCCAGCACCATTCTGGGTATTTTCAGTGATTTCTCGGCCAGCTTGAGATCCTGAAACATCTGTCATCCCAACTACCCCAAAACTGCCCCGAGATAAAACCAGGGACAGTTATTGCCAGGATAAAGGGAGCAAAACAGAGATGGGCCAGCTCAGATCTGCTTTGTTAGCTCCCAGCACCCTGGCAGGGCTTTAAATCCACAACCACATGCAAGCCCTCCCCTGCTTGCTCCAGGCATCCCCTGCCCCGTGCCTGGAGCAGCTCCCAAGGACAGCGACATGGGGGCTGTTTTTCCATCACTCCCAGGCTCATAGATCCCTGTCCTGGGGCTGCTACACACTGCCAAGGGCAAAGAGCATCACGAGTCCGTTATATCCTAATAAAATGATGTCAGATGTCAAATCAGCACCAGGTACAACCCCGCAGAGCCCTCCTTCCATCTGCAGCTCTCTCAACAAAGCCAGGCTTGTAAAAAAGCTCTGCCTGGCTCAGATTTAAGCCCTCAGAGATAGCCACTTGGCTGATTCTTCCTTGGAGCTCAGTCCCTGCCTCGCCTGGTGGAACACCCTTCCTTTCTGTGCTGCCAGATTTGCTTTTCAATGCTTCATTATGTTTCAAGGTCAAGCCGTTTGCTCGGCCGCCCTGCAAAGAGACGAAGTCACAAGAATATTTTCGTTTTTCATTTAATAAATTCCAAAATCCCAGCCTGAATAGCTTTCTTATAAGCATGGAAAGGAGGAGAGCAGCAAGCACTCGCCTCTGTGGCTTTTTTTGAGCTCCCTCTTTTCTAAGTCCATTATTCACATCCCTTTTCTGCGGAATGCCCTGTTGTTGTCTTTTCCAGCTGGCAAGCACCAGAATCTCATGTAGTTCCCAGTGCCATGGGATGATGATGAGGATGATGACTATTAAGCCCTCCCTGCAATAACAGCAATGATCAACCCAAAAGCTGAGCTTCCCCCTTAGAGGAATTGCCTCCAGTGTGAACGGTGTGATTCCCATTTAAAAATTGGAAAAACTGGGGCTGGAGGTTATTAAAACAGAGGGAGGCAGCATTGATCAGGGTGGGGATGGTGGAGTGGGCACCCTCTGGAAAGGATTTGGGGCTTGTGTGGTCCGTTTGTTCCGCGGGCTGTGCCAGGGGTGGCATTGCAGGAGAGCAGCAGATGGGAGCAGCAGGGCTTCGGGGCAGAATGTTGGTTTCTTTGAAGCCACTGGCGAAATTCCCACTGGCTTTGACCACCAGCCATGGCATGGCAAGGGCTTTGCAGACCTGCTGCCCATCAGACCTGGAGCTGGAGCCTGCCTGGTGGCTTTCCCTTGCCAGCTTCTTTGTAAAATTAATTATGGCCATGAGTCTGCAGTGCTTTCAAGCTCTGTGGCTGTAGTTTGCCATGTGGGAAGGAGCAGGGATGCAAAGGGATTCCCCTGTGAGACACTTCTGAATGGCTCCCGTGTTATCTGTGCTTTTGGCAATGCTTGAACTCATCCTGGGTGATGCTGGGGCTCTCACAAAGCACCAGCAGGGAAGCTTTCTGTGGGACACAGTGTTTCACAGGATGCAGAAACCTTCCCCCTGGGCATGCCATTCCTGTCGAAACTCCAGCTGCAAAGCAAGACAGCTGGACTAACTGGTCTTCCATTAGCAAATCCACTGGCCAGATCTTTTGAAACAAAGCCAAGGGAGAGAAGTTCTTGGGCTCTGGCATCTTGCAGGGACTGCTTCCCCCAGGCAGGTCCTGAAAACCTGTTTGAAATCTTCCAAAGGTGAGGTTTATGCAATTCTTCCTCCTTTATACATCTCATTTCTCTATCTACTCTGAACTTTCATCACTTCTCTGATTCTTGCAGGAGATGAGGTCCAAGCCACCACGCTCCCTGAGGAGCCTCTGAGGCATCTCAAAGGTTAAATTTGGAGGGCTTGCCCAGCATTAATGATTCTGTGACTCTAATTGCAACCAAATCTGACACGAGAATAAATATGTCCTGCCAAAATTTGACATCACATAACACCAGCACTGAGGAGATGGAAATGTCTCAGCAAGGGGAAAAAAAATTGCATTAAGTGTTCACATCTTATTAATCATCAGAAAACCCACATTGAGAGAGCTGTAAAAGGTTGAAACATCTCAAACCCATTACTGGATGAGTTTTTAGAGACTTTGAGAAATGGAAAGAGCAAGCAGAAAAGCTGGGATTTTCCCCTGTGCATGTGGGAACATCTCCAACATAGCAGAAAGCACCATCAATAATTGAGTGAGAAGACAAGATGCTGGAGAGCTCTCACAAAGCACAGCCTGAGCATCCAATATTTATTTTCAAGCCTTAAATAATACATTGGAAAATGCTTCTAACTGGATATTTTAAGGCAAACAAATTTATGACATGAAAAGTTAATCGGCCAGAGCATCTCTGAAGGAAAGTTGATGGTAACCACAAAAAACACCCCTCAGCTCCTCCTCTCCATGGGCCTGTTTCTTCTTGTAAATTAGGGGGCAATTCTATAAATTCTAATTAAGGAATCATTTGCTATCAATTAGCCCATATAAGTAGATTTCACTCATTCCCTGAGCTAAATCACTTAAGCCCTTGGATTTCCTCCTCGCTGCTGCAATGCCCGTGTGGGGATGGGAATCAATGGATTGAGAGGCCAGTCCTGTTCTGACACCAATTTCCCACGGGAGCTTGGTGGAATGGGTCCATCCCTATGGGTTAATTCACTCAGCAGACACGCAGCAGCTGCTGTAGGCAAATAGGAAAAAAAATATTCCCATGTGTCCAGAGTGCTGGAATAGGTTGGATTTTGATGATCTTGATGGTTCCTTTGCAATTCAGAATATTCTGTGGTTCTGTGGTTGGAGGTGGCAGGTTTTGCATACCTGCAGCAGTGGTCAGAGGTGGCTCTCAGAGAGGTTCTGGGGCTCAGACAAGTGGAGGTTAATGACAAGAGCAGGAGGGGAAGGAATTTCTGCTCTACCATTGGTTTCCACTCACCACTGCATCCCAAAACCCATCAGCATGGACATATAGACAAGAGCACCTTGGCCAGGGCTGGCACATGCCCACAGGTGTTTGCTTGCTGTTAAATCCACCACGACTTTAATGCAGACATGTTCCCTCCCCACCTTGTCCTTCAAACCCCCCTCCCCCCCCTCCATGAGTGAACACGTTCCTGTGCCACCAGTCAGCCCCGGGGAAACAAGGACCATATCCTCCAGTTTTCCTGAAAGAGACATGTGTCCTGTAGTAGGGCTGCCCCATCCCCATCCCACAAACTTGAGGGGCAGAGCTGGCTGTCTCCCTGCAGCGTTCCCAGGCAATCCCAGGCACTCCAGGGCCAGGCTGCTGCCACGTCGGGCTTCTCATTAAGAAACCCAGAGGGATAAGATAAGAAAGGTTCATAACCTGTCATTACAGGACAAGATTTCTCATCTCCAGCCAGGCTGTCCCGTCTCTCATGTTGATTTGCTGTTATATCCAGCATCCAGCAGGAGATGGATTGCCTCCGCCGGGATTTCAGATCAGTCTGATCAGAGGAAATTGCTTTTGACAGCCTTGTGATAGAAACACCTTGGGCTTAACTCCCCCCTGGTTGAAGTTCCCTGGGGTCTCCGGGGCTGGATTTGCTCTGACTGGCTGGGAAAATAAAAACCAGTAAAGAAAAACCCGGAAACAATATCCAGGGTCCAAAAAGCATTATTCCAAGTGGCAAGGGAGTGTTTAGCCCACAGTGTCCTTGAGAGATTAGAGGGCAAGGGGGTTGAAAGCAATAAGGAGGGAGAGGATGCAATACCCACATGGGGCTGGTGTTCCCTCCTCCAGGGCTTCAGCTGGCACAAACACAGCCTTAAAAATCCTAAACTCATCCCAAACGCTCCTGTGCAAACCAAAATGAACCCGGCAAAGCCAGCACTACCACTTTTCTAGGAAGGAATTTTTTCTGGGCTTTAGGAAGAACTAAGGTAATGCTGACACAGCTCTGAACATAAGAGTGTAACTCCTGGACTGCTCTGGCGCAGGGAGAAGCTGTGGCTGCCCCATCCCTGGAAGTGTCCAAGGCCAGGTTGGAGCCACCTGGGATAGTGGGAGGTGTCCTTGCCCATGGACTGGATGAGCTCTGAGTCCCTTCCAACCCAAACCATTCTGGGATTCTACCACTTACATACACCCTCACTTTAAAGCATATTAAACTCTCTCTCTCCCCCACAAAACCCAACAACAGAGAACAGGAATTCTACTCTTTGAGGTCACAGATCTCAGCCATTAAGTCCAGTACGTCTGTGACAGGCTGGAGCACCAGTTCAACACATCCATATTTCCTGCTGGATTTTCCCAGCCCCAGAAATGAGCTGTGACTTTCTCCTGGACAGCAGAGAATGAGATGTCCCTTTCAGGCCTGGCAAAAATCATGGTGGGCTTTCAGGTGCCCATACCAGCCGTGAACTCCTCACTTTCAGTCTCTTCACCTTCATTCCGTCCTGAAAAAGCGATTCCACTCCCTATTTCACATCCTGGGTCTTGCTCCAGTGACATTTCCATTAGTCTTCCCAATGGCCCAAAGAGCAATTGCCAGTTTACAAACATTCCCTGACCTCCCGACGGTCCCTCAAACGGGGCACATTCATTGTTCCACACGTGTGGGCGGCCAGAGGAATGCGAAAGAAAATGCAGCATGGCCCCAGGGTGATGAAAACTCCTTAATTCTTGGCGGCTTCACAGCTGCACAGCCGGGGTGCTTTTTTGGTTCAATTTAATCCGATCTGGATTGGAAATGCTGGAGGGGGAGATCCGCAACAACTGCCCTTTCAGCTCCGGTTGGATTGGGGCGCAGTTTTCCACTGCAGTGTTTGGGCATGAATCTGTGCACGGTATCACTCGAGCTGTGTCAAGTGAATCTTCTGTAATGACCAGAAAGCTCCTTTTCTCGGAAGGGGCAGGTACAGCTGATGCTTGACAAGCAGTAAAGTTTTAAAACTTGCTGTAAAAGGAGGCATAAAGGGACGTTTCCCTCCCCCCCTCCGCCCCAAAGAACCCATCCTGTAGTCACCATCCAAACTCTACAAGGAAAGATACTCCCCTGGGGTCCATCCATATTTGTGCCTAAAAAATACCTGTCCTTGGGGTGGGGATTCTCCATCCATCCCTGGACTTGATCACAGGCTCATTAGCCTAAAATTCCTAATGTGAACCAGTGCCAGAAGATTCAAAGACCCATTTGGGGTCCCTTTGTCATGTCAGGAAAGAAAAGAAAGCACCAATCTGATGGTTCTTCCTTTCCAGGAGACCCTTTCCTGCAGGCTCCAGGTTGCACTCTGCCTGCATGGATTCGGGATGGGGAATGGGATGTTATCCTTCCTTTTATCCTCCACAGCTGTTTTTGGGGTGCTTCAGATTTCCAATCAAATAATCTTTCAGCTGCATTAACTGGAAACGGGCAGAGCAGACCAAGATCCCCAGAGAGGGTGGACTGAGCCAACAACAACCTATCTGAACTATTCCTTCCCTGTAACTCTCTTTATAACGGTAATATCCTGCAAAGAAATCCTGCCAGGGAATCGCTCACATTCCTCCCTGCAACAACAAACCCACAAGAGCCAAACCGAGGCTCCTCACATTCATCCTGATCCTGAAAAAGGTTCTGGGGTTCTACTGTACGTATCCCCTTTCTCTTCCAAAGTCACAGCCCACCAGCTCAGCTCTGTTCCTGCTGGAGTTTCTTCCTGGAATTCCGGCCAGGCATCTGCTGGGTACACATCCATCCTCCGTTCCCACCTCATATCCCATCTCTCACCATGCCTCTCTTCCCCTCAACGTCACTTGCAAAACCTCGAGCAAGATATTGGTTGGAAATTCTCACAAGGGAAAAGGATCTGAGGGAATTTCAGAAAATTGGACAGCAGGGCTCCTGCAGACACAGAGCAGAGGTCGTGTCTTGGATTTAGGAGCAGGGGGGATAGCAGGAAAGAGGCTGTGTCTGCTGTCCACAGCTGCCCGGCCCTGGCCCTCGGTCCTGTCCCTGGGGGAATGCTGCTTCTCTGACACAGCCCTTGTAAATCACTGGCCACTGGGATGCTGGCAAGGGATGGGATCAGCCAAAGAGCAGAGACCCAGGAAAGCCAGAGCAGCACAGGATTAGAATCACAAAATATCCCACACTGGGAGGGACCCACAAGGACCGAGTCCAACCCCCTGGCCCTGCACAGGACACCCCAACAATCCCACCTGCACCTGAGAGCACTGTCCAAGTGCTCCTCGAGCTCTGGCAGGATTGGTGCCGTGGCCACTTGGATGCAGCCCAGGTGCCAGAGGAGTAAGAAGAGCAGGGCAGCCCTTCCCTGCCTCCTGCCTAGCATTCCCCTTCCTGCCAGTCCTGCCCTGGGGGGGCTCCTCCTGCAGCTGTCATTGCTTTCCACTCTCAGTTAGAAAGGCCTGAGTTCCCTCCTGGCCAGCAATTAGCTGTAATTAACACACAACGAGAGGTCTTCCATCATAGCCAGCCAGTGGGATTTGAGCCACTAATCACAGCAAACCCCAGAAAACTTCAGCCCTGGGGTGAACCTCTTTGGCAAGTCCTGCCAACTTCCCGCACCCAATCCACAATTCCCTTCTCTAATTAGGGTCCAGACACCCAGTAAGACTGAAGATCCGTTGGCTACGGTGAATTCTCCCTCCAAATATGTGTACTTTTCTGAGGGGAGCCATCTCTTGTTGGGCTGGATGCAGAGGAATCCGAATCGCACAGGATTCCCACAGGAGGGACAGTGCTGCGTGTTGTGAGTGAGACACTCTGCACGTGGGCTACCATTGCAGCTTGGTGGCAAAGCAGGAACACAACCCAGGTCCTACTGAGTTTGTGTTCCTGTGCAACTCTGAAAATAATTGTTCAGGAGGCAGATGAGAACATAAAGCAGGAGGAAAATACTTTTATGTTGTGCAGGCACTCAATTCCAAGGAAGACGGCCATTGACAGAGCATGGCAGGGTGCATGGTGTTTATCAGCCCCTCAATTTTCCTTGGCATCGGGGCCATAAACAAGAACAGAGCAGTCCTGAGTCTCTGAAGTCCAGAAGAAGTCTCTTGGCTTTGGAAGGACTCTGTAAATATTAGGACAAACAGTATCTTAAAAGGCTCAATGCCTTTGATTATGTTCCCGTGTCCAGTTTCCTCCATTTATTTTTGTCTCGTCGTCTCTAATGTTGAACTGTGTTGCCTGTAGAGAAGGTTGTGAACCACCACCACAAGTTTCTTCTGATGGAGCCTCAACTGCAACAGAGAAATTGTCAGTTAGATTTGGAGCAATACTTTCAGTCACAGGCTCAAAAGATGAGTTTTTCCTAATGGCAGAGCTGTTGTGGCTGTGACAGTCCAAGGTCATGGGGTAAGGGAAGGTCTGTGAGCCCAAAAAAAGTAGCAAAAAATTTAGGTATGTTGGTCTGTCTCACCAAGAGGAGGTAAAGTGTTCCCAATGTGTGACAGCAACTTCCCAAAACGACTTGTAGACTTTGGAAAATGAGAGTGGGGATTGTTTCCTATTCACATGACCCAAGATTCAGGGCTTCCAGTAAACTCTGGGTCAGATTAGGCACGGAGCAAAGCCATGTGAGGTGACAACACCCCTGTGACTCTGATGGTGGGTGTGGGGCTTGTGGGCTGCATGGACCTGTAGGTCGGGATGGTGTGGGACCCATCCCAAGGGCCCCCACCCCAAGGGTCCTGTCACAGGGCCCTGCTGGTCTGATCACGTTCTCCTCCAGACCATGGCAGAGTTCCCATGGACTTCAATGAGAACAGGGATCATTGTCCAACACCTTTGATATTTTCTGTGACTGAAGGGGGCTATTTTCGTGCAAGGAAGGTCAGACTAAGAGCAGGCACATGGGAAGAGGGTGGACAACTTCAAAGCTCAGCTTTGAAGTCTCTACGGGCAGGAGCCCACGTGGAGACATCCCAAAGTGACCTCACTTCGAAGGAGGACCCTGAACCTTCTTATGGTGGAAAGATCTTTCTAGAAGGTTTCATAACCACCCAGAGCCACTTGGCTTGTAAATTCAGCCTCACCTCCTCACTCTGGGTGGCAGCAGGTGGGATTCTGTGTTATCTGGATGGTTTGGGAGATAAAAATCATATTGCAGCACACATTTTTAAGTTTAAAGTTCCCTTAGCATCAGACACGAGAGCAGCGAGAGCAGGGCTGAGCTTGGGCTGGTTTTGATCACACTCTTTCCCACTCCTCAAGGATTTTTGCCAGACATGGAGCTTTTCCTGAAAAACTTCTCCTGGGAGGTGTATTTTGGGACAGGGCTGGTGGTGGGCTTGGCAATGCTGAGTTAACAGTTAGGCTTGAACTTAGAGAGCTTTTCCATCTGAGATGACTCCATGATTCTCTGAATAGTGTGGGCTGCAGCAGGTTTGGACTCCCAGGGAAAAAAATCAGCCTTCACTCTCCTGGTTTTGAAGAAAGAACACAAAGAGGGTTTGGGGCTATAAAAAAAATGTTGATAGGCACAACTTCTTTAGAAGACGTGGAAAAGTACTCACCACGGGAGGGGTGTAACAGGGCTCCCCACCTCATATCTCAGCAGGCTCCCCGAGTGCTCTTTAATCCCACAGGATAACTCACATTCCTGAGTGATTTGCATGTTTTAGCTTCCCGAGCAATTCGCATGCCTGGCAAAGGAGGTTTTGAGGCAATTTCTTCTTTTATTGCATTTCTTCTCTTATTGTTCTTTGCTAAGAAATAAGTACATTCCAGAGGTTTGTCATCACATAAGGGAGGAAGAATGAAGGTAGGAAATGAAAACACAGAAGGAAGCAGAGCCACAGACAGAGGCTTTGCTGCTTGGCTTATTCTTGGCCGATTTTCCAAATTCCAGGCTCTTTTGGGATTATCTGGATCATAATTCATTTTTTCCATTGTGTGGATCCTGAGCAGATAAAATATCTCCTTCACCTGGGGTCATTTAATAATAAATAATGGAAATTCTTAGGAAATGCTGGTGCTGGGGGCAACCTGGTCTAGTGGAAGGTGTCCAGGGGATGGAATGAGATGGGCTTGAAGGTCCCTTCCAACCCAAACCAGTCTGGGATTCTCTGATTCCATTTCCGTCCTTGGTGAGAAGGGATGGATTGCTGGGATCAGCTCTCAGTTCCAACATCCTTTATGTAAAACCTCCCCAAGAAAAGGGGAAACTTTTTGAAATCAAGGCTGTTTTGAAATCCTAACAAGCTGCAGAATCGAGGGCAGGTGTAGTTGAACTTAAATTAAAAATGATTCCACTGCTTTTATCCATGGAAAAGTCAACCTGGTGAGATGAGAACCACCACCTTACTAGAGACTGCTAGACTAAGCTCTAAAGGAGCTTTTAAACCGAGGTAAACTCCCTTCCTTCAGAGCATAAACTAGTGAAGAAACCTCAGCACAGTCATTCCCTGCCTTCCAAGATCCACTTCCAAGATTTTTATCCCTTTTTTGTAGGCGTGGCACTGGGCTGATGGTGCCAGCAGACTCCAGGGAATGAAGAGATATTAAACTATGGATTAGTGGATGTCTTTTGCTAAAGCTTCCTATGAAAGGTTCATGGAGAACCACATTTAATTCAGTTTTTTGTCTGCTGCTCTTCTCATCTGTCAGTTAATGAGCTGCCACAGACCCAAAACAGGACCAGGCAATGTTTGATCTCACATAAATGAAACCTGAAAGCAGCTTTTGGTACCTCTAAATCCAAACCAGCAGCAAGGTATTGATTACTGAAGGAAATTAATTAAGTTTAGACCTCTATTCAACAGCACATTTAAGTCTACACCTACATTTAAGCTTGAACTTTAACTGAAAAGGAGGTGAAGGCTTTATTACGTGGCTGAATCAAGGGCCCCCAGCGTGGAGAACTCGAGTGTTAAATGTCAGCATGGAGGCAGATTCCTATGGCTGGTTACAAATCACTGGGATTTATAATAATTTTATATTCTAGGAACACTGACAGCTTTAAATATAGCACCGTGGCTGTGATGAATAGTTGGCATTTTTTTCTTGTTAGCCTTTTGTAACTAAATTTAAGGTATCCATTGCAGCCTGATCCAATTATGGAAGCACAATCACAACGGCTCCCCATGCAAGAGGCCACATCTATTTTTGTCCACGGAGCTTCAAGTCTGCATTTCTGAGCTCATGATTTATGGCAGGCTTTAAATTAATAATAAGGCATCTCTCCACAGGCAAATATTTGTGTTTCAAGAGCCATTCAGCACAGACTCAGCCAAGGATCAGTCACAATGACCACACAGATCCTGTTTCAAACATCACCTGCCCTTGCACAGAGAGCCTGAAATTAATAGCATGTCAGCTTCCACTATAGAACCCAAAAAGTTCATTCTTGAGACAAAGAAAGGCCATATTTCAGCTGAATTTCTGCTGGATTGTGCCCTCGCCTCCGTGGCTGATGGGCAAATTACCATAAATATTCCCAGTGACAAAATGCATGTGTCCTGGAGTTGTGGGACCACGCAGGAAGCTGAGCACACAGAGATGAGAGCACACATCCAGGCTCCAGAGGGGTGCAAAGCTGAAAGGGAGAAGCTTCAACCCTCCCCACGCTGTCACTTGGCAAAGACACAGGTCTGGGAATGCCATGGACTTTGTGAGCTATCACTTCTCCTACATTAATCAGTGGAAAACACACTGATTTCCTCTGGGAAGTGCTTGGAGGCCTGCTGATGGCAGAAGCCAAGAGCCAAGCACTGTCAAAGTTCAAGAAACCTCCTGCAATTAGTCTTGTCTAGAGCAGCATGTCCTGAAGACAAAGATTTATCTAAGTATTTGGGGCTGCTACCGCAGGTTACCTCTGGAAATGGATGTTCAATTTTCTTTAGAAAACCACAGAAAGGTTTGGATGGGAAGGGACCTTTAAAGGTCACTTAGTCCAACCCCCACCCCTGCAATGAGCAGAAGTGCTTCCATATAAGCAGAACCACCAAGAAATACCCAAAGCAATAAGGTTGGAAAAGATCTCTATGATCACGGAAATAAAACCAGGGGATTCCCACCTTACACCAACAGCAAAACTGGGCACTGGGTGACACTGAAGAATTCTCCACCTAAGGGGAAATCAAGAGTGGTGGATGCAGACAGAGGGAGGGAGCTTTGGAGGAACAGGGGTCATCACCTTCCACCACTCCCAGAACAGATGGCAAAGCTGTTCAAGGCAGGGCAGAGATCAGAAGATTAAAAGGCATCACTTTCACTGAATGCCAGGCACGACCTGGCAGGTTCAATGAGCCACATGATGAAAGCAGCCCCTGCTCCCTCTTTCCATCACCCTGGAATTACACATCCACCCGTGGTGCTCAGCGTTGGCCTGAGGTGGAGAGCAGAAATTGGCTTTGACAACCTCCAAATGTGTTTGCAGGTTGTTGTGACGCTCATTAGGATCTGGAAGGTGGGACATAGCAATGCCTGGGTACCAACCTCCCAGAAAATGGGATGGAAAGGGGTGCTCCCAGCTAGAGGAGTTGGAAGATGCCATAAAGAGTCACATCAGTGTCCACGGGTAGCCTTCCCTTGTCGGCCTCGTGGGTAGAGGGTTGTGATTGGCCATTAGGAAAAATTTCTTCATGGGAAGGGGTTTCAGGCAGTGGAACAGGCTGTCCCGGGCAGTGGTGGGGTCGTTATGCCTGGAGGGATTTAAAAGCCATGTGAATGTGGCACGTGGGGACACTTGATGATCTTAGAGAGCTCTTCCAACCTAAATGATTCTGGGATTAAAGGGTCCTGATATCTTCTGAGCCCATGACCCTCAGCATCCATTAGGTGGGAAAACAGGAGTGCCAAAACCACCCAGTCTGGGTTAGAGGCTCCATGGGGTAGGGATTTCCAGCACTGCCTGCTTCCCCCAGTGCCACCAGTGGCTGTGTCCCACCCTCTGTGGAGGAGCATGTGCTTGAGGCATCCATCAGCCAGGAACCACAGGAATGCCAGAAAGCCAGGAATCTCCTCCCATGCTCAGCTTCTTGCACCTGTGAGCATCTCTCAAAGCCTGTTCTGAGGTGTCCTGCAGCAAGGAAAACTTAGGAGACCAGCGTGTTCCCACAGATCCTGGGACCAGACCCTCTGGGAGCTGGGATGTTTGCTTTCCACAGTGCAGGGCAGGCTAACAGCCAGTTTATTCGAGTGTGGGAAAGACTTCCCTCTCCAAGCTGCAGCCTGGTGGTGGGAAGGGACCCATTTCCCCAAAACTCAGCTCAGAACTGCAAAGCAGGGGTGGCATCACCCCGTGGTACCCCCAGCTGACCACAACCAGCTTGATATAATTCACCCATCACTCCTCAGAGCTAATTAACATCATTAATGCAGCAGAGCCCACAAGTCTTGAGACACCACTTCCCCCCCCCTCCCTCCATCTGCTCATGGTTTTCTCCCTGTTTTTCACACTCCTCCCACTGAGATGTTCCTCCCTCACCTCCTTCCTCACCCCGTCTGGTGACAAACCAAAACCCTGTTTGGTTCCTATCAAGGTCAAAACTGGCTGACAGACTTGAAAAGATGGGTGAGCATTTGCTACAGGACAGCCTGGCCCTGAGGGGACAGATGGCAGCAGCAGTCTGAAATCTAGTTGTTTTTTTCCCGAGGTATTCCCAGTTCAGGGCAGTGCTGGGGGTGGTTTCCCTCTCCAGCTTGTTTGAGGGTTCAGCAGCACTAACCAGAAGCTCATTTTGGTGGCATTTGATGATTTCTAACGGACTCAGCTTTTGTGAAAATCATGTTAAGCAGCAAAGTGTGATGCTTTTTCTTCCCTTTTTTTTTCCCTTCCCTTAAGGCCATCTCACCTGTGCCCAGACTCTAAATACTGCAAGGATGTGCCTGGACGAGCCGCAAACTCTGCAAGGCTGACATTAAAAAGCAAAATCCAAAGTCACCTGGAGGCATGAGAGAGCCCAGAGCTCCCTGACCCTGGGACACAGGCAGCAGCTCAGAGCTGCAGTGCTGAGTCCCGCTGTGATTTTCAAATAGCTCATTTATTCTGTCCTCACTGACTGCAATTATTTGTCCTTGGCTTCCCCAGCTCAGGACATGCAGCTTTTGCTTTCCTACCTCACAAATCTTGCTGTGCAAGGAGCACAACGAGCCCTGGCAGCAGGGACGGTTGTTGCAAGAAATCCAAGGCTCCAGGGTGCATTTACAAAGCTCTGCTTGGTCAACCCACCCCATAAAACTCAGGCATGGGTCCAAGATGGTCTGATGCACAGACCCACACTGGGCTTAATTTTCAACTTGCAAAGCAAGGAAGCAGGAATAAAAACCACTGAACCTTTCCTTTGGGTAGGAGATTTCCCACAGACACAGCCCAGGCTCCTGCTAGAAATGAATTGCCAAGTCCAGCCCTACTAAAAGCACCGCAGGACACCTGCAAGTTCTAGGGAAAAGCACAGACCCATCCACCCTGAGTCTTCCCAGCTCAGGGAACCCAAACCCTGCCCCACTGCACACCCAAAGCGCTCAGTTTGGAGCATTTATCAGACAGCTCCAGGGCTGATGAGAAGATGATGAATGAATGGCGATAACCCAGGCCAGTTCCATGGGAATGGGGCCAAAGGAGCCTTTCCAGGGGCTGCAGGAGAAGCTTGACCTTGAATCTGGGCTGAAATGACACCAAGAGCTCACACTGCCCTCTCCTCATGATAGAAACACCTCTTCCCAAAAAAGCAAGGAGGAATAAAACCACACAGAGCAACTTCTATCCCAACATTCCCCATTGTTCACTAGTTTCAGCATCAAGAAAGATTAGGGTGACATCTCATTTTGGAATAACATCTGCCCCTGGGGACCAAACCCTTTGAAACTACTACAGACTGCAGTGCTCCGGCAAATCTAACCTCCATAAACTCCCAGCTTCCCTGGCATCCGGACAGCCAGGGGGGAAAAAAGCCCAGCAAATGCAGAAAGCAAGCAATCAAGACAGAGTTTATTTTAATAAACCCTTGTGACTTCAATAATCTCAGCTCTGATTAGCACTGGAGATTAAAAAATGTAAATATTTACCAGAACATCTTCAATATCCTCATAGAGCCAAAAGGGCAGTTTCTCTGTGTCAGAATTACGTGCTCTGGCAAACTCTCTCAGACAACTGTGGAATTATGCAAAGAGCTTCAATATAATTAATTATGTTCATTATAAAGCAAAATATTGGAGTTTGATTTGCTTCCTGTTCCAACTCTGAGTTTTCTGTGCTTTCTCTGCGAGGCTCAGGCAGCTCTTTTCACAAAAGCTGTGATTCCCACTTGGCTCCTGGAGCCAGATTTTATGAAAACTCACAAGTAGCACGATGTCTGCAGTAAATTAGGGCTGTGAGGTCTCCCCTAAGTCACACACCAGCTTCAGAAAGTCTGTCTTCACTTCTCCTTCACTCCAGCAGCCCTTTGTCCCAGCCCAGCATGTTTGAACACAACCCTGCTGTCACCTGCCTTTCTATTCCTGGAGGCCACCAAGGGGATCAAGGAAAGGCTGGGAGAACTGGGATTGTTCAGCCTGAAGAAGGGAAGGCTTTGGGGTGACCTAATTGTGGCCTTCCAGGACCTGAAGGAGCTGATAGGATGGAGAGAGACCATTTTGCCCTGGAGTGACAGGACAAGGAGGAATGGCTCCAAACTGCCAGAGGGCAGGAAGAGATGGGATATTGGGAAGGAATTGTTCTCTGTGAGGGTGGGCAGGCCCTGGCACAGGATGCCCAGAGGACCTGTGGCTGCCCCATCCCTGGGAATGCCCAAGGCCAGGTTGGAGCCACCTGGGACAGTGGGAGGTGTCCCTGCCCAGGGCAGGGGGTGGGATGGGATGAGGTTTAAGGTCCCTCCCAGCCCGAACCAAACCATTCCATGATTCTATGGTTTTCCAAGCCTTCATCCACACAGCCCACACTGGATCTGCCCTGGGTTGCTGTTGACACTGGTTCACAGTAAGTTCTGGATATAGTCACCTCAAAAGGAAACCAGGCTTGGCTCCTTCCTGGATTACCAGGCACTGTGTTTGAAAAGTCTCAATTTCAGAGGTGCCATGAATGGGCTGGATCCTGTCTCACCCTCAGCAGCAGGACTGCAGCTCAATTAACTCCCTACGGACACAGACCCTGATGTGTTTGGCTGCATTTGGGGGAGACTGGGAATGTGAGGGGAAGCAAAAGGAGCAGCCTCTCCCTGCTTCCATGTTGGCATCTTCTGCTATGATCCCGCCTTTCCGCTCTATTCCCACCTTCCTGTTCTGTCCCCACCTTTCTGCCAGAAAGCACAGTTCCCAGTTTCAGTGCTGAGCAAGTGGATCAGGATGTCGCAGAGGCCACCTGCCTTTTGGTCCAGGTCTCCAAACACACTTTCCAAGCCCATTCCTGCCCTGGACGGAGGGCTTTGAGCGGCTGCTCCTGCTCACCCGACCGTGCGAGCTCTTGTAATTGTGGTTGTTAAATCATTCAGTCAGCAAAGATGGGGGGGGTGGGTTGGGTTGGGAAGGAGGTGACTCTTCGCTTTTGGAGCAAAACTCCTGGGTTTTGTGGCATAGAGCAGCCAAGCTGCATAGGGGAGCTCAGCAAGTTGCGTATCCTCTCCTGCCATGCCCTTGCTCTTACAGACCGGGAGTGAAAATGGAGCCAGCCAGATGGAATGCAATTCTTAATAAACCTGTAAAAGCCAGGCCTTGGAAATCCTTTTTTTTTTTTTTTTAATACATAAAAATCTGGTTTGAGTTGAGATCAACTTGTTTCAGAGCAAGCAGAATGTGCAGGGCTCTCCAAAGTTCATACAGTCACTGCTAAAAATGGGGGGGGGGGGGGTGTTGTGGTGTAGAAAATCNNGGGGGGGGGGGGGTTTTGTTGCAGTCAGAAATCCTGAAGCAAGAAACGAGTGTCTAAGCCAAGCAGGATTTATGACCTGCTCTGTCATTGGATCTCTTCCCACTTCAAGGCTTGGGCCAAGTTTCACAGCAAGCCAACCATTTGATTTGGCAGACGTGCTCCAGACCTGCCTTTTAAGTAGTGCAGAGCTGCTAAAAAAGAAAACACACAGCTCCACAATACAACAAAACCAGCTGTTCTCAGCCGGGAGTCGGGAGGGACAATGAGTCTTCTCATGTTGGGAGGAATTACCAAGCCTTTCCTTCCCACCCAGCCAATCTAAGGAAGGGAAAGGCTCAGCAAAAGGCTGAGTAAACTCAGAGTAAACAGAGGTGAGCTGGAAAGCTGTCTCCAGGCTGAGCCCTCAAACAATGGGGCCCAAAGGGAAATGGAAAAGCAAATATTGATGTTTTGCCATTCGCATGGCCCCAGAGAAAAAAGAACAATGCCTTCAGCTGGACACCACCATGGTGTCTTCCTCCTCTTGCCCTCATGCTCTGAAATGTCATCCCAGGACTTGAGATTTCCATGGATGAAGCAGGAAAGTGCTGAGGGCTGCTTGCTTCTTCCATGCCAGAGTGAAGGATGACTTAATTAAAAACGTGCTCTGGTGTCCCCTACCCAAAGTCAGGCTCCTCCTCATGAAGGAAAAGTCAGGACCTCTCTGAGGGGTGAGCAGGGCTTGGATAAGAGAACACGTGCACCCAGCTCCTTCTAAAAGGGAAGAAAAGGGAAGAAAAATCCCAGGGGACCAACAAATTTGGAACATCTCCACGGGGAGAGGTAGAGATGAGGTCCTGGCTTGTTATTTACATTCTTTACATCTTATATGGTGACAGGTTGGGAGTTTTTCAACCTGGAGAAGAGAAGGCTCCGGGGAGACCTTGAATCCCCTTCCAGTGCCTAAAGAGGCTCCAAGAGAGCTGGAGAGGGACTGGGGACAAGGGATGGAGGGGTGGAGGGGGAATGGGAGATGGGATATTGGGAAGGAATTGTTCCCAGTGATGGGGGACAGGCCCTGGCACAGGGTGCCCAGAGAAGCTGTGGCTGCCCCATCCCTGGGAGTGCCCAAGGCCAGGTTGGAGCAGCCTGGGACAGTGGGAGGTGTCCCTGCCCAGGGCAGGGGGTGGGATGAGATGGGTTTTAAGGTCACTTCCAACCCAAACCATTCCATAGGAATGTCTGTCCTGGCCAGACCATCAGCACCTGGAGGAGGTTCCTTGAGCCCCCACAGGGCTCCGAGAGGGGGGAGGAGACATCACACTGCCTTCAGAGCTGCTCAGAGCCGTGCTGAAACACAGCTGGGCTCTTACCCTGCCCGGATTGTTCCAGGGGAAAACAGAGCCCAGGAAGAAGAGGAGAGAGCCCTTGTGCTGGGCCATTTGAGATGGGAGGTTGTCATGGAAACTGCTGCTTAATGAAAGCCTCCCTCTCTACCCTTGTGTGCCTCGGTTGTGTGGGAGCTGCATCATCTGGAGCTTTTCAGTCCTTGATGTGGCTCTAATTGAGATGTTCCAGCAGTGACCCCCACCTTGGGAAAGCTGTGCCACTGTGAGATGTTTGTTGTGTTCAAACAGGATGCTTTATATGGACTGACCAGGAATCACGGCTCTCCAGCCCTCTCCTCCAGAGCAGAGCAGGGATAATGCCCAGTGGCCTCCCAGGATGCAGCGCCATGGAATCATGGAGCTGCTGTGCGAGCTAATCACCCGTGTTGGCTGGGAAATAGCCCTGGGTGGGAGGGATCCCTAGTCCTTCAAACGTGATGAAGGGACCTGCACATTGTGAAATGTAATGCTGATAGAATTTTGCTTTCGCTAATGAGTGGAGTCCATGTTGTAGGCAGTTTTAGAGTTATGCTTTGATTAAATGGATAGGATTCATATTATAGTGTTTAGAATGTTAGTAGTGTAATGTAAGATATGGTGAGCTCTAATGAGCCCTTCCTGCTGAAGGCCATTAGAACAAGGACACATTGTTCATTCCCTGAAACTTTGAAGGAACACAGACACCTTTCTGCAGTAAATCTCTCCAGGATCTCCTGGGTAGNTAATTTCCCTCCTACCTCAAAGAAATTGTAATAATCCCACCCGCTTTTGTGCCAATTTTGTTATAAAAGCCTGACCTGTCTGAGGACCCTCTGACTTGAAAACCAACCAAGTCACGCGCCCAGCGCTGATTGCCTTTGTTTTATAATAAATTGCTTTTGAAAATTAAAATAATTGTGGGCCCGTTTCTCACAACATCATCAGGGACATCAGGTGAAGAGGGGCTGGGATGTACAGTTGTGCTCAGCTACCTCACGGCGCACTGTGTTTGAGCCCTTCTGTCTGGCACCTAAAATAATCTCTTAAAACAGAATTTTTTTTTCCTTCCTTTTCCCAGACATAGCAAAAAACCTCCGGTTTTTTTTTTGTTCGGTGTTTTTAATAAACCTCCTAGTGGGGGATGAATCACTCTTTTATCATTCCATCTCTCGCATTCTTTCCCCGAATGGCATAAGATAAGTTGTAACTTATTAAAAATCAGAGGAATATACTGAAAAGCCTCAAGAGCAGCGGTTGGGGTTTCTTTCTGCATAAGCAGCCAGTAAATTATGCTGTGCTGTAAAGGAGCAGGTTCATTAAATCGCGCCACTTTGATGTTATCTCTGGGGCTGAGCTGCAGGAAAGACTGGGAAAACACGTGATGCTTCTAGGGGAAAACACTTGTTTTGTTCCTGACCATGCGTTAAAGCCTGGCTGCCCAGGAGCCAGGCAACACGAGGTCAATAAAGCAGCTCTGCTTTCAGGTGGAGAGCGATATCCACCCTAACAAGTTTGCTTTAAGCCACCCCGAAGCTCAGGTTTTTTGCAGAGACCTCCAGCAATAACCGTCATTGCGGAGTTCTGCAGGCCACGGGCAAACAGAGCTCCTGACAGAGCTTTGTAGGACACAGAGAGCTGCAGGTTCCTCTCAGAGAAGCCCCAGAGTAAGGAGGTGAAGTAGTGGGACCCCAAAGGTAAGAGGCTGATCACCCCCAGGCAGGACACGACGTGTCAGAGCAAGGCTGAAGTGAGAAATGAAGTCTTTGATGCAAAGACTTTGGAGGAAAATGATGCAAACAGAGTGAAAGGCAAACCCTTCCCCTGAGAGGTGAACTGGGAATGATGGACCACAGGCAGGGTGCAGGGTGAGGATGTAAAGGTGCTGGCAAGCAATAGCAGGTGCCAGCTGGTATTTCCCCCCCAGACAGCCTGCTCAGCTCTGCTACGTCTCCCATGTTCCCAGCAAATGCCGAGCGCTGCTGGGATGTGCGTGTTCCCTGATGGGTATCTTTCATCCCTGCAGAACACTGCTTCAGTAACAAACAGGAAAACAAGGCAGCTCAGTGACTGTTCCCCCCTCTTTATATAACAATTCATTTTACAGCCTGATTGCTGGCAGCGGATGTAGGTTTTACCATCAGCTTTACAGAGTCTCACTCCTGGAGAAAACACTAAAAAAACCAACAGCAAAAAAAAAAAACAAACCATTACAGGGACTGCATGGTCAAGTGCTCAGATATTAAATTGTGCTGAGGCAGAGCTCACTTCCAACAGCCTCGTTCTGGGAGCTTGAAGTGGCTCCTCAGCACTTCACAGGAACACGGACAGGGAGGTGGTGGCAGTGCCCCCAGCACATCCATCCTTCCCCAGGCTCCTTCCCAAAATGGCTTGCCCTGCCCGCCTCCTGATTTTGGCAGGACCCTGGAGGTCGCTGCACCTTTCAGGCAAAAGCCTTTCCCCTTCACACATCCCATAATAATGTAGAAAAAACATGTACCCAGAGGTGGAAAACTGCTGAAGCTTGGAAAGTCTTAAATTAACGTGGAGAGCAGCAAAGGGAGATGATGTGTCTCATCCTCACGGGGGACATGTGATGGCTGTAAACAGGCTGTACTTGTCTCTCTGGGAAAAGCTGGGATACAGGCACAGTTTCTCCAGCTCTCCAAGTGTGGTACCCAAAATGAACACAGCTTGCTTAATCAGGCTGTGCTTTTTCCTTTGCAAAGCCTCCCAAGGCTGCTCTAAGGGGGTGATGCTGAAAGGCTGCCCCAGGGCATCTCCTCTCAGCCAACAACTTCCCAAATCTTTGGCAAACCCACCTGTCCATCTCCAATGGGTTAAAATCAAGAGACCTCAGAGCCCCTTCCAGAGCCTAAAGGGGCTCCAAGAGAGCTGGAAAGGGACTTGGGACAAGGGCCTGGAGGGACAGGACACAGGGAATGGCTTCCCACTGCCAGAGGGCAGGGAGAGATGGGATCTGGGGAAGGAGTTGTTCCCTGTGAGGGTGGGCAGGCCCTGGCACAGGGTGCCCAGAGAAGCTGTGGCTGCCCCATCCCTGGGAGTGTCCAAGGCCAGGTTGGAGCCACCTGGGACAGTGGGAGGTGTCCCTGCCCAGGGCAGGGGGTGGAATGAGATGGTCTTTAAAAGTCCTTCCAACCCAAACCATTCTGGGATTCTGTATTTCCACGCAAAGACATGGGATAAACAAGCTTTTGGAAATCTCTTCTGCTTCCCAAATGCCAGCCAGAATAGTTGACAAGGTAATATTTTTTTTTAATGCTTTGGAAAGGAGGGCGTGTAGCCCAGGACTTGGCCAGGGACAGTCCCTGGAGCTGGTTAGCAGGTCACAGTAAAAGTGTTTTTAAGGAGAAATGCAACTCCTTGGGTATTTCCCTGTGGGTGTTCCTGCCATTCCCTATTATTTCCTGACTGCTGCAGCTGAGTCATAGCTGGCTCCAGAGAGCTGAGAAAGTTCAGGAGGAAAACTCACAGGTCCTAGTGTCCCTGGTGACCTCTACAGAAAATCAGAGCTGGCGTTTTGCATGTGAGATGAGCAGACAGAATCTGTCAAAGGCCTGAAAGTTGGGCCAAGATTGATGGGAATTAGCAATGATGATGCCCAGAGTGGGGATGGGAAGTGAAAGGAGGTCAGGGAACCTGTGGGGTGTTTCCCTCTTGTTGAAAAAGGTATAAAAAAGGGGGGATTTTTGTGTTTTCCATGAAAACTTGAAGCACCTGTCCTTAATTTTGCCCAAACTTTGAACATAGTTGGCGGGTAAAATCTGAGAGGAGAAAGGGATTGATTTTTTTCCTTGAAGCTCCAAACCCCCAGAAAATGTGAAGTTTCTCAGGCTGGGATTAAACAGCAGTGACTGACCCTGGTACCTGAACTGAAGCAAAAGGCAAATTCAAAGCAGCAAATTTTAAACCCCACAACCCCCCAAATCGTGATTTTCCAAGCAGCAGCCTAGTGCTGGGCGCGGGGTATGGGGTTGTGGGGCTGGTGAGGCTGATGGGGCATCTCAGGAAAGAGAGCTGCCCCAAACCCTGAACTGGGTGAGGCTGCCGTGGCTCCAGACCCGCCCAGCCCTTTCCCATGTTATCCCATAACTCCTGTGCATTTCCAATGTACCCTTCCCCTGCACCCTGTAATGTGTCCCCTACCCTCAAGCAGAGAGTCCCAAAGGTAATTTGATGGGTGTCAGATGCTGGGAGAGCTCTGGGAGGGTCCAGGCAGGACTTTGGTGACCTCACCTGAGCCCGCGTATCCTTCAGAGGGAAGCAGCAAAGCAGCAGGGAGTGGAGGGGACGTCTCCGTATTATTTTTCTTCCTAGACTGGGCTCAGTGCCAACAGTGCTGCTGGTATAAATAATGGAGCATGATGACAGGGACATTTTTAAAGGAGAACAAATCACCAGACGACTTTTTTTTTCCGAGCTACTTTCCTCTGGTCTAAAGTGATGTTAATGAGGGAGGTCAAGCCATTTCCATCTCTCCCTGCTACAAAATCTGGGACATTTATCTCTTATGACACCAAAAAAAAACCCTCCTGGAGCACTTCATCTTTCAGTTTGCATGGTTGATGTGTCCCTTTCTGGGGAGGTAAAACTCCTCCAGAAGATTTGATGGGATGATGCACCAGCACTCCTCCCCCACTGCCCTTGGTGCCCACAGCGATCAGCTGGAACACTGATGTTGGATCCTATGTCCAACATGCTTCAAGGACACCTTGGGGTGTGCTGGGGACAATCCAGGCTGTGGCAGCACTGGGGCAGAGCCAGCTGCCCAGGCAGGGCTTGGAGCACAGCAGGACACCCCAGGAATGCTGGCAGTGTCTTCATGCAGGGATCACATCTTGACAAGCAAAAAACCCCTCATCTCATTCCAACCCCTTGCCATGGGCAGGGACACCTCCCACTGTCCCAGGTGGCTCCAACCTGGCCTTGGACACTTCCAGGGATGGGGCAGCCACAGCTTCTCTGGGCACCCTGTGCCAGGGCCTGCCCACCCTCACAGGGAATGATTTCTTCCCACACCAGATGTCCTCAGGTAGGTATTTACAGAGGAGAGACTAAAAATACACAGAGCACTATGGCAGCACATTTGGGAAAACACACCAGCAATAATTTCTGGGAGAGATCTATGGCTTTGGGAGCGCTTGTGGCCATACAGGCAGGGACTTTCTCTGCCAGGTGGACAGTGCAGGGCAGCTGTAAAATAGTTCTGGTCACCCGTGTAAAGCTTCATTAGGAGCTAACAGTCACTTCTAATTATCTGTGCTGAGCCCTGTTACATTTGTCAGGTGAGGTGAGAGCCTAGGAAATGAGACTTGGCTCCTGTCGGGCACTGCAGCATCGCTCCAGGTCAGCAAAACCTTCCCTCTGTAGCTCAGAAAACTCTTGTGGGTGGGAATGGCTCTGGGTGAGCTCATGGAATCACAGTATGGTTTGGGTTAGAAAGAACCTTAAAGATCACCTCTTTCCAAACCTTTGCCATGAGCAGGGACACCTTCACTAGACTAGGCTGCTCCCGAGGTCCATAACTGGCTCCCAGCCCTGTGTCTGGTTACACTCATGAGTCACACTGGGATTTTGTCCCAGTCTAAGAAAAAAAACACCTGTGAACTCCTTTATGTTCGTTCACCTTCAGTGCAAATTCCTGGCCAAACCATCCTGAAAATGCCACTGGACACCCTCCTGTAGGGCCAGGAACACTGGCAACCCCAAACACCACAAGACCTTGGCTCAGCTTCTTAAAAATCAAAGGTTTATTCACATTCATGGTTCTTACCTCTCCATTCTGCAAACAGCTCAACAACCATAAGATTAAAAAAATACTGATTTGTTTTTTAATAAGGAAAGGAAAAATTAATAATTAATGGCATCTCTTTCAACAGAAGAATATGAAATACCCTAAGAAAGAAATACTGTGACACTGTCTGTGTTTCAGAAGACCTGGTTCCTTGCTTTATTCTCACAGATTGCTGGGTGATAACAAGCCTCTAAAAAATATTCATCTTTGAAAAGGGAGGAAGAAGAAAAAAGAAAGCCTGAGACAAGTCTAAATTCCCCGGAGCCTTCTCATTTGGTGAATGGGCTGCATGTGCCTGACACTAATTAATTAATTTCCTCAATTTAAATTGCTTCTTCTGCATCCCCAGTCTGCGGGAAAACTTAAACCAGACCTGAATACATAAGAGGACAAGTGGAGTTTATTTAAGGTGTCATTTGATAACAGTGATTTTTGTGCTTGGTTTTTTTCTCTGTGTTCTGTCTTTCACGTTGGGTTTGGTGTCCAGGGATGCAGCAGCCTCCAGTTTAACTATATTTGACCTGCTTGGGGTTAGGGATGCGCGCTGGGAATGGGTCTAAATCTATAGGGAGCGGAGACACAGACTGGGACGCGTGGGGGCTGTTCCCTCCGCTGAACAATCCAACGCTTCCCTCTAGCGACACGGGAGCCAAAGCACAGCAGCCCCACGGAGGCTGAACTCCAGCGATCCGAGGGAATTCTGGGGTTGCATATGGCACGGGATTGATGGGGGGTGGGGGGGGTTGCCTTTCTCCTTTAAAGATCGGGCCCTGTAAATGGAAATTCTCCTTCTGCCATCCAGCTACAGGACACTGGGAGCCGCTGGGGGCTTCCCTGGAGGATAATTTGGATGCTTCATCCCTTCCCCCTTCCCAAAAGCCTGTCCTGGGTTGATCTCTGCTGCCAGAGGGACAGTCAGCTCAAGTGACAGTGTCCTGCAGGGATGGGCACATGGATCCCACGGATTGGGCTGGCGGAGTGGGTGACCACTGCTCCCACACTGGTGAGGACCTTACTGGGCCCAGTGGGCTCAGTCCTTCTCTCCCCTCTGCAGAAAAAATGTGCAAAAATCACAAGCAAAACACAGCCTGGATTGGGCTGTAAACCAGGGTGCCCAGAGAAGCTGTGGCTGCTCCATCCCTGGAAGTGTCCAAGGCCAGGTTGGAGCCACCTGGGACAGTGGGAGGTGTCCCTGCCCAGGGCAGGGATGGGACTGAATAAGCATTAAGATCCTATTCCCACCCAAACCATTCCATGACTCTGTTAATTCCCTCCTGATTTCCACCCTAGCTGTGGCTACCAGGGAGCCTCTGTGGCTAATTAGGGTGAAAAATCTTCTGCCTTTCTCAGCAGCCAAAAAACTCCCTAGGGGTCAAACTACATCAGTTTTATTCTGCTTTTATTCTGCTTTTTGTTTCTACAGCCTAAGTATGAACAAAGGCATCCAGAACCCAAACTGCACATTAAATGGGAGGAGCATGGAAACACACCCTGTCCCAGGCAACGCTGGAAACCTGGATTAGGGTCACACTGATGGGAAGGGAAGGGGCAGTGCTGTGCCTCAGAGCTGATGGGGCTTCTTTGGGTTCCCAAATTCCAAAAGCGAGGCTTGTCTCTCGGCCATCACCAGGTGGCCCTAGAAAACAGCTTTTACTTGCCTTGCTGAACCTCCCGCAGCTCAGTAAATCCCATTGCTTTTCTTTTCTGGGCTTTGCTGTTCTGAAAGGCAGGAGGCAGGCCAATGCCATCTGCAGCCAACTCTTTACCAGAATCTCTGTGAGCAAATTTTGGCCCTGACCCCTTTGGGCTGGTTTTGGTATTGGGAAATATCACATGGGAAAAGCAATCTGCCACTGTGCAGTTAAAGGGGTTTGTCCAGGGCTGGGTTATCCACACAGAGCCATGGATTTTAGCTAATCTGAGGAAGGGCCAAGCAGGTAACAAATGCCACGTGCTGGTTTGGCAGGCAGGCTGTGCCCTGCCCCTGGCACAGCCCAGGGACAGGAGGGTTTGGTGGCTGAGCACTGCTCTGGGATGGAGTTGATCTAGACAATTCTTGCCACAAAGACCCCTTGTGTCAGCCTTCCTGTGTGTCAACAGGTCCCACCTGTGAAGCTCAAGCAGGGCAAGAGGCTTCCCTGCTCCCCTGACAGCCGGTCCTGTGCCTGTCCTTTCCCTGGCACCCAGGGTGATGAAGTGCTGCCTATCCAGTAAGAAATTCGTGCCCCAGCTCTTGAGCCACTTCTTTAGCCACCTAGAGGAAATTAGGAAAAATATAAAAGCCAAAAGAGGGGGGGTTTTAGTTCAGATTCCTTCCCCTGCCCAGCAGGTGCTGACTGGAGGAGGAATGTGCTCCAGGACCAGGACATCCATAGTCTTCAGTGTCCATATCTATGATCCACAAGTTTTTCCCCAGCCTCTGGCTACTGAATCTCACAAGCATCTTCCTGGACCTCCCAGGGTTTGACCACAAAGCCCCAAATCTCCTTCCCAGGTGATGTGCCTCTGTGGTGACCATCCCAAGACTGATCTGCTCCTCATGTTCACCTCCCCACCCTCCTGCCTTTCTCCCCTGGGACAAGCATAATAAGTCTTTGCTTGGGCTATAATACCAGCCTGGTGATGTGAACACACAGCTCCAGCCCCATTTCTACACTTAATTACATGACCTAGCCCCCACTTGATTGAATTATAGTTTCACTGCATCCAGCTGCCTCCTGGGCTGACAGGCAGGGAAGTTTCACATGGATGGAGCATCAGTATCCTCATTGCTGTGCCTGGAAGATGCTAGGAAACATAGAAATTCCCCAGATCCCAGAGGCCTGGGAACATCTTCGTAGGATCCCAGAATGAGGTGGATTCGAAGGGACCTTAAAGCTCACCTCTTTCCAACCCCATGCCACAGGCAGGGACACCCTCCTTAGCAGTGCAGACCTGGATTTCCCCCCTCTGGCCATAGCACAGCTCCTTCCAGGGAAGAAAAACCCAACAAATAACAACCAAGAAATAAAAAAAAGACAGGCAGCAAATAAAGTGCTCTGACATTCTGGGGGGCTAAGCAGAAATTTGTAGTGCAAATCACCCGAGGAGGCAATTTGAGATGCTGCCGAGCTGCTGGAGAGCCCTGGGTGATTCATGAGCCCTAAATCTCCCCCAGTCCTGTGCTTTAACTCTCCTTGCCGTGCCTGAAGCTCGGAAGGCTCCAAGATTTACTGCCCTGGGAATGGGTGCTGGGAAATGGAGGGTTTTTCTAAGCCTCCTGCTTATCACTGGCAGCAAGGCTAATCCACTTTTCCTTTTATTTATTTTTTTTTTAACTGGGGACAGAGTGTCACAGAAAAATTATAGAGTGAAATCTGCATCGCTGACTCCTTCCCCAAGCAAAACTGCCCCAGGCAGGAATTTTGGGGAGGAAGGGGCTGAGATCCAGCATTATTCGGGACAGGAATGAGGGAGTCAAGCTGGATAGGTTTGGAGCAACTTGGTCTAATGGATTCAGTCCTTGCCCATGGCAGGGGGTGGAATGGGACGATCTTAAATGTGTAGCCCAGCACAGGGCAAGGACAGGTCCCCCTGCTCCCACTTTTCCCTCGGCTGCACCAGCGAGAGCTGTGCTTTGTATCCAAACAGTGCAATGTCCTGGGGGGAATGAAACCACCAGGGCTTCGGTCCCCTCCCCTGCAGCTTCGGGATAATTGGGAGCACAAAAGCAGCTCTTCAGCACAGTTATTTACCCAGCTGGAAGCCAGGGAGGCACAAGGGGTTATTTCCCTCCAGGCAAAAGGTGTTGGATGTGTGATATCACGGCTCATCCAGGTGGGAGGAAAGGGAGGGTCGCAGCCACCCCTCAGTATGTCCTTGGGGAAGCAGAGCTCAGGGGATGAAATATCCCAAACCCCAGAATGGTTTGGGTTGGAACGATCTTAAAGTTCTTCTCATTCCACCTCCTGCCGTGGGCAGGGAAACCTTCCACTCTCCCAGGATGCTCCAAGCCCTGAAGACTTTCAGGAATGGGGCAGCCACAACTTCTCTGAGCAACCCGTTATGGTTGTATTCAATGATATAACAGGTCTTTCCAACCTAAAGGATTTTTGTGATTCCTTGGCGCCTTCTGAGGGCAGCAGCAATTTGGGAGCACGGAGTCCCAAATGCAGCAGATAAACCCTAAAAGCTGCTGAAACCTCCATCCTTAAAACGACTAAAGGAGGAAATCCTGCTTTCCTCACTCTCCACACACAGGGTTTTATTCCAAGCACCAAGCAGTCAGTTAGGACGTGCAAAGCTGAGTGGAGATGTTAAGGGAGAGATAAAAGTGCTGGCTGGATCTGGAGTGTGAGGCAGCCCCGTGGCCCCTCCCGGTGGGACCCGGCTCTCGGGGCTGTGCCAAAAATGACGTCTGGCATCTCTGCAAATCTCGGGAACAAAGGAGAGAGCTCGCTGCTTTTGTCCCTGCCTGCTCCAGTCATGCAGACGGTTTGTTCCTCCTGCCGAATTTGACGGATTGGCAGGGGGAAGGGAACGGGCAAAGCACAAAAAAGAGAGTTTTTTGGTGAAAATCCCTGCCTGACCCATCAGAGACCCTTTGTGCTTTAACCTGCGCGGCTGTCCTCGGTCTGTGTGAGTCTGCAGTGGATATTTCCAGGCAGTTTCACACCGAGGAGATTCCTCTTTATCCAGCAAAAATCAGTAAGTCGTGGCATTCAGGATGCTGAAAAGGATAAAAACCTCTAAATCTTCATCATGGGTTTGTATGAATTCATGGAGGGGAAAACCCAAAAATTGTACTCCACACCTGCCCTGGCCCTGTGCTCCTCCAGGTGCTTCCACTCCTGGCTGCTGTGCCACACGGATTTAAGGCTGCCTTGAAAAAAAAGCTGTTTCTGCATCAATTTCTTTGGAAGAAGAGGTTGTTCTTAGTCTTTTCTGGGAGTCCGTCTCTAAAGTCAGCTTTAAGCTGGTTCTTGAAAGACTTTGCTTGGCCTGAGGAGGCATCTGAGGTCATGAAATGGAGCTGAGCTGCTGTGCTGCAGATGAACGGATTATTTCCCATTCCTGTATTAGGAGCTCTGTGGATTTAGTCATTTTTCCACTATGATGCTGCTTTTATCCACCCCTCCATCCCTTCCTCCAGCCTTCCCTGCACACACCCCTCCATCCCTCCCTCTGCACATCCTTCCATCCTCCATCCACCCAGGAGCTCCTGGTGACATCTCTGAGCCTCCAGACTTCTTGACTTTTGACCCAGGAGCCTGCATGCTCTGGGAAAGAGTGGGCAGGGCTGGAGGAACCTGCTCCGAGGGACACGACCCTCCCAGCGCGGGGTTGGACGCTGGTGGGTGAGACAAAGCACAGGAAAACACTCAAGTGAGGCTTTTCTCCAGAAACCACTGGAGAAACTGGTGGCAGAGATGTGAATTGAACACTTAGAGGGATAATCCAGAGAGAAATAGTCAGGATCCGTCTGTCTCTATTTCCTTGCTCTCCCCCGGTTCCGGTGGTACCTCAGCTATGTCACCTCCTTCTTCTGCAGCCCTCGCTTCCCTTGGAGGAAGAAGTCCCATTAAATCCGCGATGCTCTTTTCCCTCAGGGTTAATATCCAAAAGGCTCCCATGGGACTCACAAATTATTCAGCCCTTAATGACCCTGCAGCCCTTCCCCTCGGAAGGAATCGTAATGGCACAAGGACAAGGTGCGCTGACCCGTGAAGCTTCCCCCAGGGCTTTTCTCCACCCTCGGAGCTCTCAAACTGGAATGAGGCTTCTCCTACAGCTCATGTTGTCCCGGGAAAGCTGCTGCTCGGACAGATCTCATCCATGAAACCCCGGCAGAAGAGGGGAGCAGCCCCTGGGCCAGCTGCAGACACCAGTTCCATGCCCTGTCCCAGCAGCGGCTATTCCAGAAGTGGCTGTTGCAGTTCGGGCGCTCAGCGCAGCCCTCAGGCTCTTCCCATATAGCCCGGCCATTAGTCACGAGGATGCCATCAATTATCCTGGCAATACCAAAACGGGGACAGCCCTAATTACATCCCCGGCCTGTTCACTTTCTTTAAGCTGATGTCTGCTTTTAACGCAGAAACAAAAGACAGCAGACTTAAGACAAGCGATGCTGCTAAGAAGGAACAAGTAGGTGGAGAAAGGATCCTGGATGTTCCAAGAGTTGGGATGATCTCTGCAAACCAATTTTCCCCCTCTCGAAGTCACCAGATTTGGCAGACACCACTGACAAAAGCCGATTCTCCAAGGTTTGGCTTTGCCCGGGCGAGGAAGGGCTAATTGGATGCAGATTAAAAATCACTTTTAGGGATAATCCGGGAGCGGCCGTGGAAGCGCGGGAGGGATCCTTCTGTTGGCTCTGGATATGTGAGGACTCCGGGGGCATTTGTGTTCTTCCACTCCCAAAAAAAAAAAAAAAAAAAAAGGAATGAAGAAAGATTGTTTGAAGCGCAAGACGAGCTGGGGGAAGGGAGATGGGATGGGGGGAGCTGGGAAGAAATAATTGCCATGTCTGAAAACAGTTACTATGGCAGCAACAGTCTTCATGCTGCCGGAGCGAAATGTTGGGGACCAGCGAGAGGTCCCTTTGTCACATACTCAGACACGCATTTAAATGCTAATGGTGCCTTTAACCTTGGCTGCTTAACCTTGGCAGGCTGGGAAGGGCGAGGGGTGGCGGAGAAAAACCAGGGAGAGGGGGGGCTTATGGAAAAGATGTGTTTCCTCTCCCTAAATTTGCCACCGAATGGACTTGGCAGACTCCCCTCAGCTGCGATTAACACTGTTATTTCTGCGCTTAATATTCCGCGGAGGTCTTAACAGCTTATTTATGGATAGCTGGCATTAGCTGCAGCATAATTCACCGCTGCAACGCTCCTGTTTATCTCCATCCCCTTGGGATTGTGTGATTTAAGGCCGGTTTTGAGAACATCCCCAAGGTTTGATCGGCCTGACTATCTAATCTCGCCTTTATTTATAACCGGGATGAAAAAAAAAAAAGAAGGGGGCAGAGAAGGGAAGCCTCCTCTGGATTTTGGAGGGGGGCGGGGAAAGAAATTTTAGTGGCCAGTTAAGCTTTTCTTGGGGCTCAAAGCTTTCTTCAGCAGCGGGGACGAAGGAGGAGAGAAGAGGGAAAGGGAGAATTCCCTGGGTTGTGCTACCTGGCACAACACAATTCGCTGAAACAGCATCTCCAGCTCTCCTGGGTTCAGAGCCCGAGGGTAAATTCCTAAACCCCAACTCTCTCGCAAACATAATAGCCACTAATTCTGGGAGCAGCCCGGGATGCCCTTGCTTTGGGATTATCCTTCACAGCAGCCTTTAAGAAAGCTTTTGCAGGAACAATTCAGGCAGAAGAGATGAGAGCGGTGCCGGATCTGCTGGTGACACCGCTCACAGATGTGACCCTATTCTTTTATTTCTGGCATTTTTTTCCTCCTTTAATGCTCCAGCGCCTGGAGTCAGGTGATCACTCAGAGCTTTTCCCACTTGCTCTCGGGACCTCATTATTTTGGTGTGATGACAGAGTAAAACCTGAGCTCAGACCAGCTCAAAGATCACTCCATCAAACGGAACCCCGTGCACAAAACGTTTTCATTTTCCAGCCCATCCCAGCCTGCGCCTTAATTTTGGGATGGCGATGCTGTTCACACGTGCCAAGGAGCATTTCTCCCACCTGCGTGTTGTTGGGGACGGAGCCTCCTGCGCTTTTCCCACTGTCACCACATGGTGATTTCCAACAAAACTGTGCCCAGTGTCACCCATGGAGGCTGTCACAGCGAGCTGCCTGGATTTTTAACGATGGCATGTGTAGCCTTATCTCCATGCAAAGCTGCAACACGCATTCTCAGGAATACGAATACGAGAAATGATCCCACTCCATCCCGACAAATCCTCACCAAACGCTGCGGGGTGAAAGCATCTTAAATTAAAAGCAGTATCTGTCTTCTGCAGTGCATTTCTTTCTCTGGGGCTTTCTGGTTAAGCTGTCAGATACAGCTGATATTTACTTCACAAATGCTGCAAAGAGGGGATGGGTAACGTCGTAGGAACCACCTTGCTGCTGCTTTTTGGCTGAGGAGCAAGATTGGAATAAATGCAGAAGCGCTGGCACAGGTTGCCCAGAGAAGCTGTGGTTTTCCCATCCCTGGAAGTGTTCAAGGCCAGGTTAGAGCAACCTGGCATAGTGGGAGGTGTACATGTCTCAGAGCGTGGTGGGCCTGGGGGGCTGCCCAGCCATGGAGACCTTCAGGGGCTTTAATATGGGTTGAGGGCATTCACGGTATTTACAAAATATGAGATACAAAAAGCATTAACAGCAGTGATGGATGAACACCAGCCCTGCCCTGGATCCAGCACAGCTGAGGTTTTCCCCTCGTGGCATCTCTGAGCTCCGGGAGCCTGTCACAGCTGCAGGGGACACAGATGCTCCCAGGAAGAGGGCATTTCTCTCCTGCTTTCCGACTCAAAGCATCACTGGTGCCAGTCGTCCCTGCAGAGCTGTGCCTGAACAGCTTCTGTATTCCACCAATTCTCTCAGCCTGGGTGCAGCAGAAGTTCCCTCCTCGTGCAAACAATAAACGCGGAATCCCAGAATGGTTCGGGTTGGGAGGGTCCTCAAAGCTCATCTCGTTCCACCCCCTGCCATGGGCAGGGACACTTTTCACTAGGCCAGGTTTGTGCAAGCCCCAGCCAACCTGGCCTTGGACACTTCCAGGGATGGGGCAGCCACTCCATGAATAACCCCTTGGCCTGGCTGCTATTTTTAGGAGTTTTTTACGGCTTTCTGCGGTCCGTGATGATGGCAAGCACAAGGAAAACCAAGCGTTCGGGGTCCCCGAGGAGCACAAGTGCAGGCAGGAAGAGATGACGTGCAGGCAGGGGCAAACGAAGTGCAGGCAGGAGGAGGTGCAGTGCAGGCGGGAGGAGGTGAAGTGCAGGCAGGGGCGGTGCGGGCAGCAGCAACACGGGAAGGACGGGAGGCGGAGCGGGAGGAAGGCGACGGCGCGGCCCCACCTCCTCCTCCTCCTCTTTCTCCTCCTCCTCTTCCTCCTCCTCCTCCTCCTCCTGCCGGGCGGGGCGGTGGTCCCCAGCGCTGCCGCTGCGCTGCCGCGTGGAGCGGAGCTGCATGTCCCCTGCTCCCTGATCCCCGAGCCCGGTCCCGATCCCCATTCCCGCTCCCTGCCCCGGGCCGTGCCCCCCGTGCGGGCCGGCGGCGCGGGGATGGGCGCGGGGCTGTGAGCGGGGCGTGAGCCGTGGCCATGGGGAACATCTCCTCCAATATCTCCGCTTTCCAGTCCCTGCACATCGTCATGCTGGGCCTGGACTCGGCGGGGAAGACCACGGTGCTTTACCGCTTGAAGTTCAACGAGTTCGTCAACACCGTGCCCACCATCGGCTTCAACACGGAGAAGATCCGGCTGAGCAACGGGACGGCCAAGGGCATCAGCTGCCACTTCTGGGACGTGGGCGGGCAGGAGAAGCTGCGCCCGCTTTGGAAGTCCTACAGCCGCTGCACCGATGGTATCATCTACGTGGTGGACTCGGTGGACGTGGATCGGTTGGAGGAAGCCAAGACGGAGCTGCACAAGGTGACCAAGTTCGCGGAGAACCAGGGCACCCCGCTCCTTGTCATCGCCAACAAGCAGGACCTGCCCAAGTCGCTGCCGGTGGCCGAGATCGAGAAGCAGCTGGCCCTCCACGAGCTGACCCCTTCCACCACCTATCACGTCCAGCCCGCCTGTGCCATCATCGGCGAGGGGCTCACGGAGGGCATGGACAAGCTCTACGAGATGATCCTCAAGCGCAGGAAGTCCCTCAAGCAGAAGAAGAAGCGGTAGAAGCCCCGCCGAGGCGGGGAGGGATGTGGGAGCAGACAAAGGAACCAAGGGGGAGGCAGAACCAAAGCGATTCCTATGACTTTCATTGTTATTTCCCCCCCTCCTCTTTATTTTTTTCCCGCTTCCCCAACGAACAGACAATAGCGACGGTAACAAAGCGGCTCCCGCCCGCCGAGCCCAGATCCCGGAGCTTTCCTCTCCCACCTGCTCCTGGGGGTCTGATCCGGACTCCTTTGGGCTGGAAACATGCAAAAAGGGGCGATTTCTGCCCCTCCTCCATCCTGCGGGACCGCCGAGCCTTTGTGTGCTGGGAGGGGAACAGCAGGGCAGGACCCTGTTGAAGCGCGTTCGAGAGGAGCCCGACGTGCTTTTGGATCTTTAATATGTATTTTGGGGCGGGAGGGTGTCGATTCCAGCCCTCCATATACATTTTGGGGGGCAGTCGATGCTGGGGGGGGGGG
>VXBA01002639.1:72445-115989 GCA_013399895.1 Serilophus lunatus | reverse complement strand
CAGGGGGGAGGGGTCTTGCAGCTGCGCCCCGATGCCTCCCTGTATCCCTGCATCCCCTCATCCCTGCATCCCTCCCCCACGAGCCGCGGTGGGAAGGGGTGCTGGAAGCTTGGGGGGGGGTTGAAGCAGCAGAAAATGTCTGAGGGAGGGTGCGGGTGATGGCTAAGAGGTGTTTCAGAGTGCAGAGCAAGGGCACGCAGCCTTTGGCGTGGGATGAGGAACGATGCAGTGCTGGGATGCTGAGCAGCTGCTGGGTGAGCTTTAAGCACTCTGCTTAAAAAAAGGGGAGGGAAGCCCAAAAAAACCCAAAAGGCAAAGGATTTTTTTTCTGAATGCAGCCAGAAGTGTTGGAGGGGTTGTCCAGGACCCCCCCTTTCCTAAAGGGTTGGTCGTGTCACCTTCTGCAGCAAAGCCCCCAGCCAGGTATGTGTTGTCCACAGGCAGAGGGTGCTCCCAGGTGCAGGTTTGGAGGGGATCCAAACTAGGGGTTATTTACTAAATCGACGGAAAAAAAGCGCTGAGTTTGTGGTTCTGGTCACTGTGCTGCTCCGCAGTGGGGCAGGAGGCCAAGTCAGGTTTGCAGGGAGGTCATGGCAGGGCAGGATGGCCCGACAGGGATGGATGGCCAGGGCTTGCAAAAATCTCTGCTGGGAAGGGAAAACGGCAGGGGGGGTGTGTGTAGGGGGGGTTGAGATATAGAGGGGGCTAAATTTGTAACAAAGATTTAAATCTGATTAAAAGCAACCTCTGCCTGCAGAGCAACCTGAGCACCTGGGCAGGGTCAGGCCTTGCCACCTCCTTCTGCAGGTGAACATTTTGTCACCTGGATGGGACTGGGGCCCAAAATCCACTTGCTGTCCGTGGTTTAGCTCTGTGGAGGAGAAAATCGGGATCCTGGCTTCCCACAGAGCAGAAACAGGCAGCCCTCAGGGGCCAAATATCCTGAGTTTTGAGGCAGGCAGGATTTTCTGGTGATTTTACACCAGCCTTCCCTGTTTGCAAACCCCTTCCCAGAGCAGCCAAGGGGAAACCACTGAGCAGACAAAAGAAAAATGCCCTTCGGGTTTTGGGGGAGTTGATCCTCCCCCTGCGGCGATGAGTGCAGCACCTTCCAAACAGCTTTTTTTTTTTTGTTTTTGGGGGGTGGGGTGGGGTGTTAGGAAACAAATGTTGCAGCCAAGTTGTATTTCTTCTCTTCCTGTGGGGTTTGAATTACCTATGCGAGTCCCGACTTGTGCACGGAGTGAGTGGGCTGGTCCCATCACTTCAGGTGCCTCTGTTCCCACTTCCTTGGGTTTCCCTGCTTTGTCTTCACCTCCAACACTTTGGTACTTGCTGTCGAGAGAGAGAAAGAGAGAGAGAGAGAGAGAAAAGAGTTATTTATTTTTGATGCCACAGAAGCCACATGTATTGGCCTTTTTTTTTTTTTTTTTTTTTGGAGAGCAACCCATTTTAGAGTGAAATGTAAAGCTTAAGTTGACCCCACTGGCTCCAAAGCAACCAGGTTTTAGGAATGGACGTGCAGGCTGTTACTTGCAGGTTTTACCTCCTTGCTGCTGAGACGTCGGTCTTGGTTTAGCAAATGGAAAGCCTGGTGGTGTTGGCGGAGCTTGGTCCTTCCTGGGAGTTTGTTCCACCCAGCTGAGCATCTCCTCGGAGAAACGGCAGAGCGCTGGAAGGTGCGGGCGTGGGACGCTGTGCCGGTGCCGCTCCCACCAACTCTGCTTTCTGCAATAATTAAAAGAGACTTTTCCAACGAGTGGCTCGTGGCTTCCGTGGTGTTTCTGTCACGTTCCACAGCCGTGCGCTGATTTTTTTTTTCCCCGTGTGAAGACGTCGCCTGTGGTGGGCTACAAGAAGAGGTGCCTCAGGAGAGCAGCTCCTGAGGGAAACTGTCGGGGCTCTTGTGCCTCTTCTCAGAATACGTTCAGTGACCTGGGTTTTTTTAGCAGGTCTCATTTCCCCGGGTACCTTTCCCATCTTCCCATCCGTGTTGGATATCCCACTGCCCGTGTCCTGCCCTCACCATTGTCAGTCTCTGTTCCTCCTGTCTTTATTTTTGTTTGTTTGTTTGTTTTTAAAAGATGCAGACACAATGCTGTGAACTGAAATAAATTATTTATATGATGAAAGGGCCTGATAAAAAAAAAAAACCCAACCCAGTGTTCTGCTTATTTTTCAGCATCAGTGCTGCATTTTGCACTTGGTTCTCATTGCATGGTATAAAGGAGGTTCCTCCTGCCTCCCCAGGGAGAGGAGATGTGGGCATTGGGATGGAGAAGTGACCTGAGTGGCACAGATCTGTCACATGACGGCCCTGTGGGACACGGGGGACACCCATAATTTGGTGGTTAATGAAATTTGAGCTCTTTTGTGGGTCACTTAATATCTCTGCATCTCTGCTGCTGTCTGTGAAAGAGGAGAATACTCTTGGGTGGGGGGGATTTTCTTCCATCGCCTCGTGCTGTTTGAATTCTGTGTGAAGAAAGCAATCCTGGAGCAGGATAGTTCCGACTTTTGTTCAGTTTTTTAAATGTGTGGCCTCAGGCAGGTGGTGTCAGTGGCAGAGAGCCAGGCCTGCAGGTGGTAAAACAACAGCTGAGAACAGGATGCTGCAGACAGAGCTGGAGGCTGCCTCTGCTCCTGGGTGGCTGCTGACACAGGAAACTCAGGGTGACATTTCGGAGAGGAGAGAGCGAGCTGGGTGCTAAAAGGACTTTCTCTTTTTAAAATGATGACGTGGCAGCCAGGGGGGAAATGATGAGCTCAAGTTTGTGAAAGGTGACTTGTGAGCACTCAGCCTGCTTGTGGTCTGTGGGGTGTGCCTGGGTGAGGGGACATAATGTCTGTTCTGCAGGGTCAGGGATGGGGGGGCTCTGAAGGGTTACAGGACCTCAAAATGAATGGCTGGAGCTCTGTCAGGGAGGTTTAGGCTGAATCTCGGGCAAAAGTTCTTCCCCCAGAGGGTGGTTGGGTGCTGAACAGGCTCCCCAGGGTTTGGTCACGGCCCCAAGGCTGCCAGAGCTCCAGGAGGGTTTGGACAACACTCTGAGGGACAGGAGGGGATTGTTGGGGTGTCTGTGCAGGGCCAGGGGTTGGACTGGATGGTCCTTGTGGATCCTTCCCCACTCAGGAGACTGTGATTCTATAAACTTCAAGGCTTATCCAGCTCTGCAGTTGCTGAGCTCCTGTCAAGGCTCACCCAGAAGTCACTTTGAGCTGAGCTGGACTGTGGCCTGTGGCATCCAAGGATTGAGTTGTGGAGTGCTCAGCTGCCTCCTGGCCCTGTGGAGAGGCTCTAGAAGGTGCAGTTCCCCACAGGCTCCTCACACAGAGCATCACCAACAGACTACTGCCCCTCTGCCACACGGTCCAGTGCTCCTGAAGATGCTTCTGACCATCACTTCCCTTGGCACCTCCAGCCTTGTTTGCCTGGCAGTATGCAGGATCTTTCTCCTGCTTTTATGGACCTGAAAGCCCAGGAGTGGATGCTGCCAGGCCAGCACTCTTCCTTAGCATGAAGGGACCTGTCTTTACTGATCCCACGTGGCAGGAGCTGATTTATGAGGATTTTCCTGCTGGCATGGAGGTGTGGACACTGGCATTGTGTCCCTGTACACATTTAGCTGTGCCCCAGGGAGCCTGGACCTTGCTCCCTTGGGCACACAGCAATCCCACATGGAGCTGGTGGGGGGGCTTTCCTCCTGCTTTAGTGGGGGAACCCTCCCTTTCCCTGGGATGGAGGAAAAGAAACAGCCCAGGGGTTGGAGCTGTAGGTTTGAGAGGCTGTCACTGTGTCTGACTGTCCAACTGGATCTAGCCCCCTCCCATGGAACTGGAGAGGGGCTGGGCTGGGATTTCTTCAAAGCTACTGGCTTGTGGGAAGGGGTGGGAGGGGATGAGTCTTGTCTTAAGCAAAGCTCCTTGTGCCTCCATCTGCAAGGACAGCCATCCTCCTTGGAGCTGCAGCCTCTCCTGGCCAGAGAGTGCTTTTGTCAGCAGGGAAGGGTTGGTATGGTCAGGTCAGTTGTCATGAAAACGTGGCACGAGGAGCTCGCTGACCTTGCAGCCCTGATTTATGGTGCTGTACAGGCAGTGCAGCCAAACAGGCAGTGAGGATGGAGCCATGGCCCCCAGCATGATGGCTGGGGACCCCGGGGGCACATGGAGCCCCTGGCAGTGCCCAGGGATGTGCCCCTGCATGGGACTGGCAGGAAGAGCATTGAGGGAGCAGTGGGGCTGTGGGCTGCATCAGTTGAGAAGGACCTGGCATCTTTTAAAGGCAGAAGAGGATGGACCAGGGCTGGGGTGCAGCTGGGAGCAGCAGGAGTTGGGATCAGGACAGGAATAAGCAGAGATGAACTGCCAGCATGACCCCTGTTGCTCTTCTGCTGGTCTCTGACAGACTCCCCCTGCTCTGAAGGCCACCAAGTGCTCTCAAGGACAAGGGACCCTCAGCCACCCCTCTGACAGCTTGGTGTGTCTCACTTTTCCGTGCACACCGCTTTCTGGTGTCTCCTTCACAACAAGAGCCTCTTTTTTCCAGGTTCTGCTTTGCCTCCTGGTGTCTCAGCTACACAGGTCCCTCTGTTTCCCTGCTTTGCTTCATTAAGCTAAATCCCTCTGCTTTATTTCAAATGGGATTTGCTTCCCGAGCAACGATCTTTAAAAGGATCATCTCAGCTAACAAACTCCATAGGGAGCTGGATCCTTGGAACATGGTGCCATGAAACCACAGCTATTGCTTTGCACAGCACGTGGTGCTTCTGGTCAAATGTTGGGTTGGGTGAGGATGACCATCCCTTTAAAACAGCCTAGAAACCATTACCAGCAGAAAAAAAAATCCCACAGTGATTCAAACGTTGTTTGCCTTGTTTCCATTCAGTCAGCTCCATCCCAGAGCTACTTCAATGGGAATTACCCTGCAACACGTGTGGTTTTTGTCTGAGCACTTTTGTGAGTCAGGTCTGCAGGACCTTGAACACTTTCCACATATGCCATGCAAAAAAAAAAGGTCGTACTGGGCTAGTAGAGCAAAATTGAGCCATTTAAGCACAAGCAGGTTCTTCCTGCTTTATAGGGAATATGGAGAGCTCAGCCTAGGAATATTTGCTATAATAAACCATTCTATTTATTTCAGCTTAGCCTGTGTTTGCTTCCCCAGATATTTGAGTGAGATTTAAGGGAGGAAAGCCACCAAAACCCATCAGCTTTCCAGCAACTACATTCAAATGCTGCTGGGAGGTGAATTATGAGGCCTGTAAAGCCCCCAGATGTTTATGCAGATGGTGCAGGTGGGTGACCAGGAATAATCCCACGTTCTCAATGACCCCTTGCTCTCCCTTCCTGACAGCCCTGACTAAGGATATCTTACAGCTTCCAAAAATCCTGCTGGGATTTTATGATTATTACTTGAGGCCAATGGTACCCTGTTTTTTGCTGGGGCTGGAGCATTCCCAAAAAATGGTGACCGAGGACTCAGGCACACCCAAAACTCCTGATCCCACCTTTCAAGTCTGGAGTTTGCTGCTGGAAAGACAGCAGGATACAAAGCTGAGTCTAAATGCTTTTTTTTTTTCTCCAAACTCTGCCACTGACTCCTGCCTAACCATGGTCACGTCTCTTAACTTGCCCCAGACTCCTTTTCCACAGGGGTAAAAGAAAATTGCCAACATTTTTCTTACTCACAAGGCATAAAAATGCAATTGGGGGTTGGTGTGATTCTCACATCTCCATTGGAAAGATGCTAAACCTGCAGGATTGTCCCTCACCTGGTTGGGGAAAGGGGTTGAGAGTTGAGGGTGGGGGGAGATCGCTGCGGATCCAGGTCCTCATGCTTGTGTAGGAGCTGCACCAGAGCTGAGCTTTTTGGTTCAGCTCCAGCAGCTCCACACCAGGCTGATATAATTTTAGGAGCTCTCCAAAACCCTCCAGCCATATCCTCCAAGTTATGGCTGCAAGAGAGAAGTTAACAACCCACTATAACCCCCTGACCCCACGCCTGCAGCCACAGGGATTAGAGTCCTGCAGGAAGATGGGATGGCAGAGAGGCTCCTGTGCCAGGCCATGTCTCCAGGGCTGGAATCATCTCAGGACCCTGCAGATCCACCCTCAAAGAGGTGAACGAAATGGGAACAGGGAACAACGGGGCAGTTGTTGTGCTGGTTAATGTTTAAAAAGCCCCTGGAAAGTCCCCCCCTGCGCCACCTGCACTCAGTAACAAGGGGGCCTTTCACCTCTTTGGCAACCTCCCCATCCTTTGGTTTCTGCTGCCTGTTGGAAACGTCCAGAGGCTGGAGGGGGAATGGCAATGCTTCAGCCTTTCACCTCCCCCAGGGTGGACTGAGCTCTTCCCAAACATCCTTGGGAAACACCAAGGGAAAGAGGGATCTGTTAGAGCTGGTCGGTGCCAAGATGACAGCAGATGATGGGCGGAAATAAAATTCAAAAAATAACAACCCACCCCCCATACAAATGAAGCAAATAGTCCAGAGAGCTGACAGTTTGTCCCTTATGAGCTTCAGAGCCTCAAGCAGGACAAACAACCCACTTCCTCCTTCACCTGGGAAACTCAGTGAGAGCAAAGCAGGTGGAGGGGGACAGAAGTCCCTGTTACACCCCAGCATCAGCATTTCTTTTCATGTCCCTGAAACTGCTGGGGTGCAGAGGGTGAAATCCAAAGCACTCCGAGGAAGTCCTGGTGTGACAATGTGTTTGCAGAGAGCAGTGGAGCATGAGGAGGGGTTCATAAACCCATCAGGAGGCTCGCTGGTTTGTGGGAAAAAAAATTAGTCCTGCTGGAGTTTTTATGACTGTGGCCTGGGTGGTTGTAAACTCTGAGGACTGGCTTGGAGAGCAGGAGGCTGGGAGAAGAGGATTTGGAGTCCATGAGCAACATCCTCCTCCCCACAGCAGCATTTTGATGCAGACAGACACAGGCTGATGCTCCCACCCCTGGTGATGGGTTGGTAATTCCAAGGCTTGATGTTTATCATGTGGTTGCCCCTGGGAGACTTGGGTGCCCTACACTCCTTTATTTTTAGCTGGATAATGGGAAGAGTGACGCAGAAGGATGGGAGGGAGAAGGGGGGCAATGCCTGCTGAGACCATGGCAGTGTTCAAGTTCTTTATCTGTAATTACTTGCAAATAAGTTCTGGCTATGTAGGGGGTTTATAGCTATATATAAACATAGATATATACACTTATATTTTTTTATATATATATATATGTACATACATACATACATATATATGTATATTTAAATCCAATCTATATTATAGTTTATATCTATGAAATATATATAAATAACATCTAAATTTATAAATATGTATCATATATATTATTTATATTGACATAATGTGTATCATACATTATACATACTATATATATATTAAAGAATATAATTACATATATATAAAATATATAACTGCACACAGGGAAGAGTATATTGCAAATATTTCACGAGCTCTTTCTGCCCCTCTGGAAGAGGATATTTAACGTGTGGATGTGGCACTTGGGGACATGGTTTAGTGGTGGCCTTGGCAGTGCTGGGATAACAACTGGACTCCATGATCCTGGAGGGCTTTTCCAGTTCTACTATTCCATATTTCTTTTGGTGACTTGAATTTCCAGCCCACAACTTTTACCCCTGCTCTGTCTCCTGTGCTGGGTTCCCTCTCAGCTCCAGCAGCTTTCCACACCATGGATGTGTTTATAGGGGCAATCAGAGATCTCTCAGACACCATCCTGTGACTTATCCGTGTTCTCACTAAACTGGGTTGTATTTCTGCGTTGAATGCCCTGGGATAACAAACTCAGGGCATCCTCCAGATTCTGAGGGTACATCAGAAAGCTAGAGGTGGCAGGGATGCTTTCTGGGGGGATAGGGTGAGATGTCTCTTGGGGTGTGTTTGGGCAGACAGGCAGAGGTGCACATTTCCATGAAGACCTGACCTGGGAATGCTGCAGTAGAGCAGCCTACTGAGGGCAGGCTCAGCCTTGCAAGGTCACGCCTTGGTGATCCATAAACCACGGCTGGGAGAGAGGCCCCCGTGCAAAATGTTGGCATCTGCAATGGAGCTGCTTGGAAACCATCCAGTGCTGCTCTTCCCTTTCCATCCAGAAAATGAGAATTCATCAAAAAAGGAGCCATTTCATGGAAATGCTGATGGCAAAGTGCCACTGTGGGGGTGAAAAAGAAATGAGCCGCAGTGACCTTGAGCGCTTGGATAACGCTGAGACAACATTCCTGGAATGGGTCATGTTTGCTTTGAGGTGGCTCCTTACTGGAAGTATTTTAAGGAATGTTGTGTTATCAAATGTATATAATGAGATCTACCTTCGATGGTGAGCAGGGCACAGGGGGTCTCCTCCCTGCTGTGGCTGTTTTCTCACTGGATATCCCAGAGTCTCTGGTTCCAGAAATCCCAGGAAGCTCTTGAAAATGGCAGGAGGAGAAATCTTATCCATTTTCCTCCTGCTCCCAACCTCCTGCCCTGCTGGAGCTTCTTTTATCAGGAAACATGCAGAAAACTGTTGCATTTCTACTGATCTGAACTCCCTGAGTCAAGACAAGACTCAGCTTGCAAAGAATGTGGATAATTTCTGTGAAAATAGTAAGGAGAGGGAGAGTATGAGGAAAATTCCCCTCAGTGCTGCTTTGCCCTACCCAAAACAGTTATTCCTGATCATCCCAAGTGGATTAATGTACATGGGGACCTTCCTCTGACTCTGCAAGCTGAGCCCTACTTTTTCTTCCATCGACTCACTGTGGATAAAATTACTAAATAGAATGAGGAAAAACCAACCAAAAATTACCTTTCTCCCCTGATTCACCCTAAACCCGAATTCTTTTGCATCCTCACAAGTTCTGGACTAGCTGGTCCTTGGGAACATGGCAGAAATCCAGCCTCCAGCTCCAGCCTTACAAATGTAGTGAGTCACTCTCCAGAACCCTCCTTGTGCTGGCACAAGCCAGAAGTCCTGACACTATTTTTTTTTTAATAGAAAAGCCTTAGCAAGGGCAAATGTGTAACTTGTGAAACAGTATCATGGCAGAAGAACAGCCTCAATAAACAGATTTACTGTCTGAAACATCAGGAGATTCTGGGCTGCAGGAAAATGCCTGGGAGCTTTATGCTGTGTGGAAGAGAGAGGCAGATTCAGTTCTCTATAATATCCTGCAATGCTTAAATGGGCAAAGGCATAAAAATAATTGAAGAGCTCCAGCTCAGCTCCTCTTTGCAGCAGGGGATGATGTTGAAAAGGAAAGGGAAGGTGTCTGCAAGTGGGAAACAGGGACCCCAGTGGATCTCAACTCTTGATGTGAGCTCCAAGGACATGGCTGAGGGCAGTGCATGAAAAGCCCAGTCCTGCTGGCAAAACGCAGCTCAGGCAAGGGGGACCAGCAGTGGTTAGAATTGAAAAGGAAAATCCACTTTAAAAGATCCCCTTTTGGGTGAGAGGAGTATTGGAAGCTTCAAGTCTGATCTGGAAAATAATGCAGGGAGATTGCTAAAAAGCTCAGCCAGTTTTTCCCTTTCTCTGTCTCAAAAGAGACTTATCTGCTGCTTTTCAAAGCAGAGAGAGGTTAATCCTGTCCCTGAATTCCTCGCTCCATCCCAACACTGCTTTTTCTCTTGGTGAGGTCACCCAGGAAAACAAACTCCTCCTCATCCTCAAGACCTGTGCTTAGCGGAGGTGTGGATAGGATGGGACGGGAGGGAGGTGGGTTTAATCCTCCTCTTTTGAATGAGGGAAATAGGACATAAGAACCTTTGCAAAGATGTCACCATGTTTAGCTCACAGTTATGAGCAAAAATCCCATCCCTGGAAGTGTTCCAGGCCAGGTTGAATGGGCTCTGGAACAACCTGGGATAGTGGAGGATGTCCCTCCCTGCCCATGGCAGGGGGCGGAACTGGATGGGCTTTAAGGTCCCTCCCAACCCAAACCATTCTGGGATTCTGTGGAAATTCCTGGCAAGTCTCATTCTGATTAAATAAAGCACTTATTTGTCAAAACAGGGTCAGCCTCACACATGAAGAGCTCCTCTCCTCTCCTCTCCTCTCCTCTCTTCTCCTTCCCTGGGCAGAGTCCTGCTGGGGCTCCTCCATCCTGGGTGGCTGGGGACAGTGGGGACACTGCCCTTGCTTGAGCAAGCTGGTGTAGGGCAGCCAAGAGGACAGGGCTGTGCAGGATGGGCATGGACAACACGCCTGGGAATAATGTGCCCTTAATTACTATTAATTACTGAGTCCTGCTCTGCTCGAGACAACCACGTGAATTGCTCACACACAAGCTCTGGACATGTACAAGCTGCAACAGAGACAGTAAATAATTTAAATCCCATCCCCTGCAGGTTTGACCCCTCCTCATCCTCCTTTCCACCTGCCATGGGAGATGTAATTCCTAGTGGTTTGCTCCAGGCTTGCTGTGTTAGTTTTCCAGATGATTTTCAGGTTGATCTGGTGACACAGAGTCTTGTTTCAGAGTGCTCTCACTTCCCTGCAGATTATGGGAGATTATATCCAGAACTTGAGGTGGACATCTCAGACAGGAGGCATTGGGGGAGTGCCTTCCCTGCATCAGGAGAAATGGGAAGCAAGAAGAGGGAATAAAAGTCCAGGGCCAGGCTGGGTGCAGTGAGTTCTGTGAGACAAGAAAAAGTGAAAAATTCAGCTTTAAGCTCACATTTAGGCTAGGCCTAAAGTCTTTGAGGGAAAGCAGTGAGTCCTCACTGTGGAAGAATTACAAAGAAATCAACTAATAAAACAAAACACTGTCAGAATCTCAAATCCACCCGGGCTCCAGGCAACAAAATCAGTTCCAGTCCCATCTTTCCAGCCATGCTGGTCGTCAGACACTATCTTAGCACAGAGTGGGAGGAGGAGGAAGAAATGCAAACTTGAATTGCTATGGGTGAAACTGATGAAATCCATGGATACAGTACCAGCCAAAACATAGGAAAGCCCCATGGCAACAATTCTCAGGATGAGAATATCACAGATACCCAGAATGGTTTGGGTTGGAAGGGACCTTAAGGATTATCTCATCCCACCCCCTGCCCTGGGCAGGAACACCTCCCACTGTCCCAGGTGGCTCCAACCTGGCCTTGGACACTTCCAGGGATGGGGCAGCCACAGCTTCTCTGGGCACCCTGTGCCAGGGCCTGCCTACCCTCACTGGGAAAAATTCCTTCCCAATATCCCATCTCTCCCTGCCCTCTGGCAGTTTGGAGCCATTCGCTCTTATCCTGTTGCTCCAGGCCCTTGTCCAAAGCCACTCTTCAGTTGTCCTGGAGCCCCTTAGACACTGGAAGGGACTCTGTCTCCCTGGATCCTTCTCCAGGTGAACACCCCCAGCTCTCTCAGCCTGTCTCCAGCCATTGGGGCATCAATTGCCAAAATGCCTGTGTCACCCCACTGTAGGTGTGTTTCCACCCCCTCAGCTGCTTCTCCTGCTGCTGGAGGCTGTGCCAGGAGACTGGAAAACCCAGCACTTCCCAACACTGAGATGCCTTTAGCCTTTCCATAATCCCCCATCGCTCCCTGATCCACAGCAGGACAGCCAGGAAGAGCTGGGAAGTGTTCCACTCCCATTCAGCGTCTGAAATAGCAGCATGCTGGAATCAGGCTGATGATTCTCATATCCCTCCCTCAAAAAAAAGACCTCTATCCAAAGGGAGCAAAGGCAGAAGTGCCTCAGAGCTTCCCAGATCAGTCTTTCCCAGAAGCTGGTGCCACCAGCTCAGGCTCAGGGCAGGGTGCAGACAGGGGGTGGACTGGCAGGGGTATGCAGGGTGTGATTCCACCTCTGTGTGTGTGTCATCACACCTATTTCACAATCATCTGCTGGTGTTCTCATAACATTGACCCAATCACCCCCAACTATAAACAAAGCAAGAAAAAGGTTCTTCCTGAGGAGCAAAAATGAGGGGGGTGGGGGGGTGGAGTGGGTTTCCCTGAGCCCTTATGGGCTCCAAAAGTGTGTCAGGCAGCAATTAATCACTTCAGAGTATTTGCTGATGTGTAATTATTGCAGCGAGAGGCCTGGCAGTGCAGTTTGCTATCAATCATCCTGGATCAGGCAGGCTCACCTCCTAACCTGGCTGCCAGGGATCTCAGATGCTCATGTTTCAGGTAAAATTGAAACCCTCCCAGTGAAATTCCAGCATTCCAAGTGGTTTGTGTCGTATTCCTGTCCCAAACACCTCCAAAGACCTTAGCCTGCCCAGCTGCACAGGGCATGGATGCAGGGAGTGAGGTTTTCCCAAATCAAGCAGGACTCTGCCTCTTGGTGAGCAATGACAGCTCATCCATGTGATGGCCTCTCCTGGGAATTTTATCCAAAGCTTTGTGGTATTTAGAGGTTTAGCAGGAATCCCCCATCCTGGGGGTAACTTTTTAGCCCAAGGAGCCCCACCTTCCCACTGGGGTGTCAGAAGGGGAACTTGCAGCCTCCCGGGTGATGCAGCACATGGAAAGAATCATTAAACATAAACCTCTAAAAATTCATTCAGGAGCTTTATGATGGTGTCAGGGTTTTGGGACTGCTGGGAGGAGCTTTGTCCCTCTTAACAGTCATTTCTGCAGAAGCTGCATCAAAATTTGTCCTAAGTGAGGTGGAAGTGGAAGTCAAGTGGAGGAAACAGAGGTTTCTTACCCACAAGTCAAGCAACAAGCAAAGCTGGATATAAAACCCTGTTCTCCCAGAGCTTTCAGCTTGCTCCTGTCCTGAAGCTCCCCAGTTTGGGAGCTGCACCCTAAGACTGTCTGGAAAAAGGAACTCTAATCATTGTCCTGCAGATGGGACAGAGAGCCATGAAAATCCAAAAGTCTCAATAGTGCAGGGTGAGACATCCCATCACATGTTCTCCTGGCATTTTTAAAGTTAAAAAAAGGAGTTCAAGCCCTTAAAGTGTCAGAGGCTGGTGATAAACCTGTGTTAAAAGAGGGTCTGGTGAGACCCATCACAGCAGTAACATGGATGGCTCATTCCTGGCACCAGAGGAACTGACACAGGTTTGGCCCTGAAGCTTCAGGTCAGGAAGAGTTGTGCAGTGACAAAGCCAAGGAGCTTTTCCAAGATGGAAAAGTGCCCCCAGTTTCTCTCCCTGGCTGCAGTGGGGTGCTGGGGAGCTGTCAATGCTCTGCCACTGCCTGCAGACCTTAATTAAACTCCAGTGACCATTTCATTCCCATCTGGCAGATTTAATTCCCAGCGAGGTTGATTTAATTCCCACAGAGGACAAAGCTTCCCCACTTGCTCCCCCTCAGTCTTTCTCCACCTCTGGCTCCAAGACAGAGCATCCTCCCTGGAGACACAGCTTATCTCAGGGCACTTGGGGCAGAGGAGGTGTAGGAGTGGCCCAGGGAAGGAGAAAGCCCAAAGCCCCCCAGAGGAATTCAAGCTATGCAGGGAGCAGAGGTCACCACAATCAGGGTGGCTGTAAAAGGGAAAGATAAACCAAATAAATCAGGCTGTGGGAAGAGGAGAAGGGCAACAGTGCACAGAGCTGCAGGAGGATGGTACAAGGAACAGCCCCAGGCAGAGGGAGGGGGAATGCGAGGGCTAAACAGGGCTACACACCAGGAGATGGGGTTAGGGTGAGGGGAGCTAAAAGCATCTATGGGGGGAAGTCACCTGTTTTTCCTCTGTCAGTTTTTAAAAAAACAACAAAACAAAAAAACAATAAAAGGAAATTGTGGAGAAAAAACCAGAAGCAGTGGATTAGGTACAGAAAAAAAACAACCTTCAAAATAGCACCTTGCTTCAGTTTTATTCTATTTTTTTTATGTTATTCCCACCATGGAAGATGACAGTCCGTGTTCAGGGCTGAAGAAGACACAAAACTCTCCTTGGACAACATTACAAATGGCTGAGAAATATTTTAGAAGATGTGAATCTTTTTACTGTATAGACAGGAGACCCTCCCTAAGGCTGGAACATCCACTGTGCAAGTGTTCGTCCCCCTCATGGCTTAGGGGAAATGGATGGATGGATAGATGGATGGATGGATGGATGGATGGATGGATGGATGGATGGATGGATGGATGGATGTACATCTTGGTGACCTGCTCCCCTTTCTTGAGCCTTCCAGGTGAAAACAGGGATCGAGATTCATGTTTCTGGGGCACAGAGGCAGCTCTACTTGCTTACCCAGAGTACAGAATAAGCTCCTGTTGTGCCAGCCTGTGTCATGTGTCATCAGGAGAGTAGGAACAAACCCCCACCAGATAATCTGGGTCTCATCCCACCTGCTCTGGTCAGAGCTGCTGCACCCTGGGAGAGACGATGCCAATAAAATCATGGCTTCCACAACAAAACACTGAAAACCCAGCAAAGTGAGAAGGAAAATGTGAGCCTGTGGAGAAGCAGATAGGAAATGTGACCCTTGGATCCTCCAAAAATAAAGAGGGAGATGTGTAGTCTTGTGGCTTTTAGCTTGATTTCATACACAAGACCAGTGCAGGGGGATCTTAAAACCCACCATCCTGCTTCTGGGAAACTTTAGGAGCCTTTGTCCAGTCTCTCGCAGCCTTGGCAGAGGAGGAGCTGGAGTGTGGCTGACATGGAATATCCATGAGCCTGGTGAAAATGGGTGACTCACTGGAGAAGAAAGAGAAAAAGCTATAAATATCCCAAGGGAGGGGAGAACTCATCACTCACTCATCACAGAGAGCTGTCATACAATCACCTGCCACAAAGGAAGGCCCAGGCATGAATCACTCCTAGGGAGATATCCAAGAATCCAGCCACAGTGGAGGAATCCAAGTGGACCCAGACATCCCCCGACCACGTATTCCTGTTTGGATTCCTGGGACAATTCCTTTGGGGAAGATCTCCTTGGGGGCACAGGGTCATCTGTCATAACATCTTATTTTGAAGATGGTCCACCATCCACAGATTTCAATGTGCTCCCTAAAAAATCAGGAGAATTTTTTAGGATGCATAAAATAGAAAACATGGGAATCAGCATCACAAGCCCGTCTCCCTCCCTGAGCTCCCATTGTGGCTCATCCGATTTTTCCAGTCTCACCTGGACTGTAAGGGTAACTGCAACTCCCTGCTCAAAGCCCATTGCATAAAACCAAAGAATGGTTTGGGTTGGGAGGGACCTTAAAAATCATCCAGTTCCAACCTCTTGCCATAGGCAGGGATATCCTCCTCCCCTCCTTTACTTCCCTGATGGAGAGGAGAAGAGAAGCAGCTAAAATTTCAAATCTGAAGGCCCATGGGGATAAAACCTGTTCCCTGCTATGCAGAGGGCTGGATACTGAATACCAAGATAAGGCAGATGTCCAGAATAACCCAAACAGCCCAGATAACCCCTAGCCTGGGGTCTGGCACATCCATCACCAACCTGGAGCCAGGGGGCCTGCTCTGACCTGACCCAAGTCTCCACATCTGCAGCCACTCCATATTCCAGGCCCCAGGGCTGCCCAGGGAAGGGTCAAGGTCTCTGAATCCCGAATCAGTGAACAGAAGGGGTGGGGAGGCTCTTCACTCTGAGTTGTGGAGGGCTCTGTGGGATGCAGCTTTCCAAAAGGTTTGAGGTCAGGAATGGGATCATGATGAATTTATTCCACCTGATGAGCTCCTGTCTGGGCAGGACAAAGCTGCAGACAGGAAGCTCAGTGGCTTGTTTTCTAGCCTCTGCCCATCCTTGTCCCAAGGAACGCTACCAGGTCCTTTGCTCCAGGTAAAAGAGATAATGAGGGCTTCTCCAAGCCTCTCCTGTCTTCTAGCTCCTCCTTGTTTTCTTATTTCTTCTCTCACTTCCCCAAAGCCTGTGAGTGCTGAAGCCAAGTCAGCTCTAAAGTCTTAGTTAAAGCCAAAGCTGAAGCTCCACACCCCCCCCCTTTCCTGGAATTCCAAGGGTAAAGAGCTCTGGGAAGGAGGGCAGCTCTGCTAACAAGACTGGGGGGATGGATGGGAAGGGAAAAATGGATTGGAAGAGTATTTGCTTGTTGTAGGCTTTCTGTTGCCTCTTGCAACAAGAGGATCAGCTCACACAGGAGGCTGCAGGAGCCAGCAAGTTCTGTTTCTGTCATCACTCCTCCCAGGAACAACAGATTCCAGCACTGGAAGCTTAAATCAGGCTTCCCATGCAAATCACCTTGATATTATTGAGGTGCAAGCTGTTCTCAGGTTGGCATTTGAAGGCATCCATTTTCATCCCACTCCATTCCTCTGCTGGAGCACCTGAGCCCTCAGAGGACCCCCTGGGAGATCCCAGCGGCCCTGCCTCACCAGGAATGTCAGCTATACTGGGATGGTGTCCCTGCTCCACACACACTGATGCTTTGGGGGATGCTTGCCTTGCTAACAGCCAGACCCAGCACCTAGTTTCCTCTCCTAGATTAGTCATTCTTCCTAAATTTCCTTCTTTTGTATAGGGATTCCCTCTGTTTCCTGCTACAGGCTTCGTTTTCCTTGCACCATAAGCACTTGGAAGTATTTGTACTGCCAGAGAGACCAGTTCATCTGTTGAGCTATTTTTATTCCTCCTGCCGTAGCATCTTAAGAATTGCTTTTCCAGAGTCATCTCCTGGAGGTCAGGAAGAGGAAGAAATCGTCTCAGATACAGCTGAATGGCAGTTTCCTACACAACAGGACCCCATCACCCTGCTGAAGCCTTTCATATTGATCCTTCATGACTCCATGATCCTTGTGGGTTCCTTCCAGCTCAGGATATTCCATGATTTCATTAGGAGGAAATTCAAAGCAGAGGCACATTCTTTGAGCAGTGCCTTCAGCATGACATGGGATGTTCCCATCAGGTCTGGGTGCCAAAGGTACCAATCCAAGGGCTTTGCCAGTTCTTTATCCTGACTCCTTCCACCAGGGCTGGGCTGGTCCCAGCAAGCCTCAACGCCTCCCCTGTGCCAGCCCTGTGTTCCATATGGATCAGCTACACCTGGTGGGTAATTCCACAAGGGGCAAGTCCAAACAAGAGCATCCTTCTGAATCACCTCTGTGGATAACTGTAATGCCAAGCTGGGCTGAGCCAAAATGCCAAAGACACATTGTCTTCATTGCATTAAACCAAAAAAATCCCTATGTTTATTCCTGAGGGAGAACATTCCCTTTAGTCTCAAGATGCACATCTGGATCAGCCACTGCACAGACAAGACATGGGAGAAACAAAACATGTGGAGTCTCTTTGGACCAGAACAGCCTTTTCTGAGGATCACTGATGCTACTTATCATTTCCAGATAATTTGTGGCACACATCTGAAGGTCTGGGTGTGCTTTAATCACTCCAGGCTTTCAAAACACTGCATTTTTACTCAGAGTTGGTGGGTCTGGGGTGTTTGGAAGACAGCATATTCTAAAGCTTCTTTAAACACCACAAGTTTTAAAACTGAGTCTTTTGCCTCCAGGTGAGTAAACACCCTGAGGCTGCTGGTTCAGATGAACCTTACCATCATTCACTGATCAGTGACTCCATGGCCTGTCCTCAGCTTGTCAGTGCTGATGCTGCCAGAGGTGGAGATGTGCTGTGTTCCAGCTGCAGCTCCTTGGATCACACCCTCCCTTCCCAACTGCTCCTTTGCCAACGGTCTTGCCAACTTTAAGGGCACTGGCTCCTTGGATCACACCCTCCCTTCCCAACTGCTCCTTTGCCAACGGTCTTGCCAACTTTAAGGGCACTGACATCTCCTGACTCTCCAAGTTCAGATAGTGAGGTTTGAATTTGGACCAGCCCCGGTTTTCCCTTCTGTTTTCCCCATGAGGGCCTCACCATGAATATTTTCCTGCCATCACATCCACAGCCTCCCTTTGGGCTCATCCCAAACCTTCTGGGGCCTCACCACAGTTCAGCTCTGAGCTCTCACACTGCCTTTGGGGCTGGCTGGCTGGCTGGCTGGTTGCTGTTATCTCCTAATCCTCCTTTGGCCTCTTCCCTGTGTAGGCATCACCTCAGACCTGACAAAGCCCTGCTGTTGACTTCTCCAGCCCTTGATCATTTATTCACAGGCTGGACAGATTCTCTCCATTACCAATTACAGGCCTCTAATTGGACTGAGAACCAAGCCTGCACCTTCCTCTGTAATTCAGCTTTAATTAATGCCCATTCATTATTGACTGTTATCAGCTGGGCTTAGGCTTAATATCAGCAGGTTATTATCCAGAGACCAGCATGGATTGTTTTCATCTCCTTTGTCACCCATTCCAGACGTTTTCCCCCCTCCCCTGATGACAGATGCTCACAGAATGTGCACATCAGCATAAAGGGTCACTTCATGAAGGAACAACAGGGCTTTCAAAGCCACCAAAGCCCCAGGAAAGTCTCCCCATGTCCCCAGGTCAGCACCCAAGACACGTGGACAAAGGAAAATACCCCTGTATTCCACAGGAGACACACAGCTTACCTTTGTGTTTTTACTGAGACACAAAATTGAGGGTGGAAATCGTCCAGGAGCTATTTTGAAAGAATTGGAGCATTTTCATGTTCTTTTATATTTTCCATTTTCTCATTTCTGGTTTAAGAAAAAAAAAAAAAAGAAGAACAGAAAAAGAAACATTTCCTTCCTCTTCCCTTTTATCACAATTCTCTCCCCTCTACCCCCCAAAAAATAGCAACAGTGAAAGTACACAAACCCAAGAAAACAGCAATATTTGGGAGAGTATGGTTAAAAACATGGAGAGCTTAAGGAGAAAGAAGAATGAAACATGGAATCATTTAGGTAGGAAAAGAAGCCAAACATTTCTGCTACATATGGTGACAATGACAATTTGTGAGGGAAGGCAACAGAAGCAAAGGTGACAAGAGTGAGGCCACTTTGAGAAAGGCCCCTTTGAGAAAGGTCAGGGACTGGTCAGAGGAACAGAAACATCCCCAAGGAGAAATGCAATGTCTGACTTGCAGGTAAAAAACCAGTAACAACTGCTTGGGTTTGACATTTCCCCCATTCTCAGGGAATATTTCAGTTCACCATTTCATGACAATTGTGCAATTGGTAACTCTTGGCCCATTTGGTATTTTCTTCTCCCTGTTTTGCACTGTCCCTTGTGAAGTTCTGAGATTGCAGAGCTGGCCTCTGATTTTGGTGAAGGAAGAAATCTACCCTTCAGAGTCCCCAGAACTCCAAATCCCACCTTGCTCCCAACCCTTTGCCTCAGGGGTGTGGGGATCCCTAAATCTGCCTAAAGACTTGGATCAAACTGTGACCAGTAACTCTGAGTAAGAGCAGGCAGGCACAGGTTAGGGTTAGGGGTGGCAGGGGACACCCCAGGCACATGCTGCTGCTGCCTCGTGGTAAATGGGAAGGAGGGAGAAGTTTCTTCAGTGTTAAATCATCTCGTCCCCAGCCCAGCGTGAGAGATGCCCTGGGATAACTGCCCTGAGCCGAGTGTAGCATCCATCCAGGAGCTCTTCCCTGTAAAAGGCTTCATTTGCTTTAATTACTCTAATTTGGGAGTCAATTCAAACTGGCTTTCCTGAAGATTCCTACCTGAAGCAGCCCTTCAGGAACTTAAAAACAATGGAAACTGGTGTTGGTTGCTTATCAGCTTCCACGGGCTTGACAAAAAGAGGGTAAATGCATCAACAAAACAAGTTAAAAGATACTTTCCTGAACTTGCTTATACTGGAACTTTTGGAACAGCCAACTTCCAAGCCCTTGGGGCTGGAAAAAATCAGAAAACCATCATCATCATCAAATGGTTTAGGCTGGAAGGGACAATAAAGATCATTTCATTCCAATCCTCTGCCATGGGCAGGGGACACCTCCCACTATCTCAGGTGGCTCCAACCTGGCCCTGGACACTCCCAGGGATGGGGCAGCCACAGCTTCTCTGGGCACCCTGTGCCAGGGCCTGCCCACCCTCCCTCCCAGGGGTCCCTGACCACGCTGGTGCTGCTGGTGCTGCTGGTGCAGCCTCAGGGATGAAGTCTGGGGACCAGCAGCACTGGGAAGCAGATTGTGGGGAGCTGGAAACATGCCCCAGGGCACAGCCTTGCAGTCTGAAAGCCTTCTCCCACGCTTCTCTTCCCGGGGGAAGCAGCATTCTCGAGGCAGGATTTCTCACCTCCCCAGCTGGCGCCCGGGGAGGGAAAAGGGGAGGAAAAGGCACATACGGCAGCCGAGCTGGGGAGGGGGGTTTGGGGGCTGCCTTCCCGGCGGGATGCTCCGTGCTGGGCCAGTGGCACCATCCCAGCGCCTGCCGGGACCTGCCGGGACCTGCTGCTCCTGGCAGCAGCCGGCTCAGCTCATGGCACGGTGCCCACCCAGCACCGCTCCTCCGGCCAAATCGCTGCCAGCATTAACAGGGAAGGCTGGCAAACGGGGCTGAGGCAAACCAGGGCGTGCTGGGGCTGCTGCTGCCCGCTGGAGAGGGTTTGGGAGCTGGCAGAACACAGTGGCACCTCACACCCCTGCAGGGGACGGCAGCACCCCAGAGCCTCAGTGCCACATGCTCCAGTGGAAGGGAAGTGCTGGGAGCTGTAATTCCTGCCGGCCTGCTGTCCTCTAACCCGCAGCTATTAACTGCTCCTGGTGACCACAGAAACACAGAACATCCCCAAACCACTCGGGGGATTCTGTGAAAACCAAACTCTGGCTATTCTGACACGAAGGAGAGCAGGTATGAAAATCTGCCTTCCAACCTTTCCCATCGCTCCTCTGCTCCAAGGCAGGTGTTCCTTTGTATTTCCTCCACCTCCCTGCTCCTGCCCCAGCACAGCGAGAGCTCCTGAAATAGCTGCTTCTAAGCCACTTTATTTTGGATGCAAGTCATTGGTATTCTGCAAGAAGAGCTCTCACTTGGAGAGCTATCCTGCCAGACCTGTTCCAGCTGATTTCCTCACGGAGCTGAAGCCCTTCCTATAAAAACCTTTGGCTGTGAACCTAGTGATCAGCCAGGGTTTGCCTCCTTTCTTCTTTGTCATTCCAAACCTGTCCCCTCCTCATTTGTTTCCTTTTATTTCCCTTCCCTCACGTCTGTCTTACTGCAGAGCACTGTTAGTAAGATTTATGGCTAAATATCTTCTGGCATTCACGTAATTCCATGTGCACTTGCTGGTCCAGTTTGAAAAGCAAACAGCTCCTCTCACCATTCCACTTTCTGCTCTGCTTCCTTAATTCCCTGTGACAGATCATGTGCAGGGTAAATATTTGGTCCTGGCTCCAAAGCTTCTCCCTCCTCTGCATAGAGATTGGGTTCTCAGCAGCATTGGGAGAATGTCCTTTCCCATGCCATGGGTCATTGCTGAGGACCAGCAGAGCAGGGAAGGGAAGCAACATGGCTCTGCAGGAGACGGGAATCACCAAACAGGAGGAATTTCCACTGGTCCAAACCCTGGTTCAAAGGTGGGTCCAGCCAGATCCAGGATTCTCTCAGGTTTTATTTAAAAGCAGGAGAGATGGAGAGCTCATCCAGGAGACAGGGCAGTATATGAAAACCAAGACTTGCTATGCCTCCAGCCAAGAAGGACCAAAAACGGAAAAAAAGGGCTTCTCCAAGAGTAATTATGCAGCAAAGTGATTGAATGGGGGAGACCGCCAAGGTTGAATCCACACCATGGACCCTGTAGCAGCAGCACTATTAAGAAAACCTTTATGGCCTGAAAAACATTAAGGGAAACCTGAGTTTCATCTTCTCCAGGGACCCAGCCAAAATGACCATTCCAGGCAGCAGACAGGGAAATGCAGTTTCACAAAGGGCACAGGAAATCTGACACAAAGGAAGAGCCACTTGTTCATGCTGAAGGTGCCCAAGGTCCTTCCCTTCAGCTGAAGTGCAGCCAGCAAGAAGCAGCCCTCTGGGAAGTAGGAATTTGCAGGAATGTTTCAAAGAGTTATACTGACAGAATCTCAAAAGGATTTGGGTTGGAGGGGACCTTAAATATCATCCAGTCCCACCCCTTGCCATGGCCAAGGACACCTTCCAATAGCCCAGAGGTTGCTCCAAGTCCAACCTGGCCTTGGACCCTTCCAGGGATGGGGCAGCCACAGCTTCTCCGGGCACCCTGTGCCAGGGCCTCACCACCCTCACAGGGAAGAATTAATTCCCAGCGTCCCCCATGTAACCCTGCCCTCTGGCAGTGGGAAGCCATTCCCCCTTGTCCTGTCCCTCCAGGCCAAAGTCCCTCTCTAGCTCTCTTATGGTGCTTTTCTGCACATGGGCCACATCAGAGGGACCTTCCTTCACCAAGCTGCAGGTTACCCAGCTCCCCAAAGCATGGTGGTAACTCACAGGATCATAGTGTAAGGAGAGAAGGCTTTCCCTCAACTCCAGGTCTCCCTGGAAACTGCTCTGTGAAGCAACAGAAGACAAATCAGTGCCAAACTGTGAGCTGAGAAACCGCGCAAATCTGTAATCAGAAGGCACAGCCCAGGTCTGCCCTGGGGTGGGAAATTCAGATCATCTGTCAACAACAAATACAAGCAACAAAAGCAAACTGAAGGGAGCTCCTTTTTGCGCTTGTGGCTCTTCCACTGGCTGCTGGGATAGATTTTTGGTTTAAGGTTGGTTGTGCTTCCTAGAGGGTGAAGGCTTGTTCCCTGCTCCCCTGTCCACTGAGATCCCTGTGTGCTTTCTCCTCACTTTCCAACAGTTTTGGTATTTATAGAGCACAGTGGTGCTGGGTTGAAGGTTGGACTCAGAGAACTTACAGGGCTTTCCCAACTGTAATGATGATTGTGTGATCTTGGCCCTCTTTGTCCTTGGGGTGAGAATGCCCTGTGACTTTTCTACTCTGCACCAACTGACCCTTTACACGACTTACCCAGAGCTCAGAGCAGCAGGCAGGGGATTAATCAGCCCCAAATCTCTGTGCAGCTGAGGATCAGAGGCACACGGAGGAGGCCACACAGGAATGACACACTCCAGACAGCCCATCTGCAATGCAGTGCAATCAAGGAGTGACTCCATGGCAGCCTGAACTCCTTTGATGAGCCAGAGCCGAGCGCTGCGCGGGCAGTTTTGCCTTTAATGGAGGGCACTCCCTTGGAACAAGCACTTGGCACCAGATGAGTGAGGAATGAGATGGCTCTAATCCCGTAATTTAATTAGAGCAGTGTAGAACTGCCTAACGAAAAGGCCATTTCCTGAGCAGGCTGCAGTGTCTGGCTGCTCTCTGTGGGCTGGCAGCCGGGACCCTCCTGCAGTGGAAACCTAAGCTCCATGTGGGAGAAGTTCCAGCTCTCCTTCTGTTTTGCAACCGAGCAAAACTGTTGGCCAAGACAAGACAAGGATCTGCTGAAGCAGTGAGCTGGGAAGGTCAGGTCCTGGCATCCCATTCTCACACCATCTCACAAGTAGGAATCTTCTTTAGGATCTTCCCAGCTGGGTGAGGAGCACTGAACAGCCCTCTCTGACCATGAAGTGCTGTAGTCCCCATATACATCGAGGACAAGGTGGGGTGGGCTGGGCATCACTTTGAAGCACCGTCAGACCTTATCCCAACTGGCCTTATTGCTCAGCTTCCCCTTTGTGGCCTGTGCATGTCCATGAGGGTGGGGAGGCCCTGGCACAGGCTGCCCAGAGAAGCTGGAAGTGTCCCAGGCCAGGTTGGACAGGGCTTGGAGCAACCCGGGATAGTGGGACGTGTCCCTGCCCATGGCAAGGGGTAGAACTGGACAAGCTTTAAGGTCCCTTCCAATCCAAACCATGCTGTCATGGAGCAAAAAGAGCTGGGAATGAGGGAGCAACAGTCTGAGGGATCATCTGGTAAGGGCAGAGGTGCATAATCCCATCCCTCCAAAGAGAAGAGCAGCCTGTGCTGATGCCTCACCTCTGTCTTCAGGAAAGAGTGCAGGCTCAGCCTGACCTGAAATCTGTGTGGGATCAGCTCAGCATGAGGCTTTGGGCTGGTTCTGGTGTGAGCCTGACCCACACATGCCTGGGCCATGGCTCCCAGCAGCCTCCCAAAGCTCAGCCAGACACAAAGGGCCCCCGGTGCAAACAAATTCCTGCACAGCAGCAAATCCCAGGCTGGCCAGGAGCAACATGCCTAATTAACAATAACTGGCTCCTTGCCACCCATCTCCCAGGCCCCAGCTTGCACCAGTAATTGCTGCCCTATTATGTTTTCCGGATGCTCCAAGGTGAAAGAGAGCTTTGTAGAGGAGCCCTGGGATGCAGCAAGCTGGCAAGCAGCTCCTGCTGCACAAAGTTCTGATGGTGGGAGAAAGGCAGGGATGGGGCATCCCATTCTGCTCCTCAAAGCCTCAGCAAGAACTCCCAGCTCCAAGGGGGAAGAGCGATAAAGCACTTCTGGCATCTCACTAATTGTCCTGGCCAGTGACCCTGGCTGTGCACTGCCAGGGGCTTATACAGGGGGAGACTCCATGGAAATGCCTCCATGGAAATGCCTCCACGGCATGGCACCATCCCAGTCCCACAGATATTCCTCCAGATATCACCACTCCAGTCCTGCCAAAGGCCTCCAGGTGATGTCACCATCCTAATCCCACAGAAGCCTCCCCAGGAAATGACACTACTCCAACCACAGAAGTGCCCCCAGGAGATGCTGCTATCTCAGTGACACCATCAGACTGGGAGAAGGGACTGCTGGCAATCCCAGCAGCTGCAATCCCACCACCCTGGCAAGGGAAGAGCCCCTGGAACACCAGTGGTACCCATTGCCCACAGCTGTGGCTCAGGGGTCCTGCTGCTGGAGGTCCCCTGTGTGTCCCAGCTGGTTCTCACCAAGCTCTGAGGAAGCCCTTTGCAAGCAGCTGCCTCCAGCAGTGGGAAGGAAATGCCCAGTGCAGGAATTTCCTACCTCTTATCATAAACTGGAGGCTGCTGGAAAGCTGCACCGAGACCAAAGACCTCGGGTTTTGCTGCTGGACTCCCAACCTGTTCCTGAGCCTGTTCCATGGTGACAGCAGCTGTGGTCCAGCCTAAAGGGAGCATTCCTTGTGGAATCCCACACACGACACTGCCGGGATGTGGTTAAACATAGAATCCTATGCTACAGAGCCCACCTTTCATTCACCTTCAGCTGAGTGAGGGATCAGAGCTGCTCCAGCATTTCACATCTTCAGAGGAAGCAGCCAACAGGGAGGAAAAGGAGATGAAGGCCAGAGGGAGTTGGGGAAACTCAGGTGCAAGAACTGCTACTGGTTAGCAAAGAGAAACAAAAATAAAGGTCCATAAATCTGGGGCAGCACTGCTCTCTCACTGCAGGGCTCCTTTGGCTTGGCTGTGGTGATGCTCTTTGGCTCTACATGAGGCACCCTGTCTCCCACAACCCAGCCCTGCCCCAGCCTGTCCCCACCACTCCAGGCAGGGCAAAGTCAGCACCAGGCACGGCCAGGCTCTGCTATTCCATGGCAAAGCCTGGAAAATGCTGCCATGCCATCTCCCTGAACTGCTGGATCTTCCTGAAGGAGTTCATAGTGCACTTGCTACTGCCTTCCCCAAAGGATTCTACCTCTCCCCCTTTACATTATCTAGGCAAAGGGTAAAACATGGAATATCATAACCCAGGGAGGAGGAAATTGCTCCTATTGAGCCGAGGCTCTGAACCACGATGAATTCAGTGTCCTGATGTTGAAAGCAAAGCAAACCCAGGCAGTTCATCTGTAGGAAACCACCTCAGTTTATTTGTGCTCTCATTGCTGGTTCTGAAGGGACTCCTGAGTAAGGACAGGCTACTGATGGCTGGATGCTCGAGCCAAACCTGGACCTCACCCAACTGGTCTGCACAGCACCAGGGAGGGCTCTTCCCATTCCCAGCTTCCTATTTCACAGAGAACTTGCATATGCACTTACACTCAACAGACGCAGATCAGCAGAAGTTCCTTGTTCCAAAATCCCCCTATGTGTCCTGCAATAAAGCTTTGTTCCCATAGAATGCTTTTTAAAGATCATCTCACTTCACTCCCTGCCAAGGGCAGGGACACATCCCACTATCCTGGGTTGCTCCAAGCCCCAACCTGGCCTTGGACACTTCCAGGGATGGGGCAGCCACAGCTTCTCTGGGCATCCTGTGCCAGGGCCTGCCCACCCTCCAAGGGAACAATTCCTTCCCAGCATCCCCCATCTAACCCTGCCCTCTGGCAGTGGGAAGCCATTCCCTGTGTCCTGTCCCCCCATCCCTTGTCCCCAGTCCCTCTCCAGTTCTCTTGGAGCCCCTTTAGGCTCTGGAAGGAGCTCTAAGGTCTCCCTGGAGCCTTCTCGTCTCCAGGTGAACACCCCCAGCTCTCCCAGCCTGGCTCCAGAGCGGGGGGCTCCAGCCCTCAAAGCATCTCCATGGCCTTCTCTGAACTCTCTTCAGCAGCTCCATGTCCTCCTGCTGTTGTCCCCCAACAGAGCTGGAGGCAGCTCTGCAGGTGGGGTCTCACGTGAGGGGGCAGAATCCCACCCTCCCCTGCTTCCCACACTGGGGGATCAGCTCAGAGCACGGGGGGATTCTGGAATGTGAATGCACATGGCCAGGTCCATCTCAGGGCTGCTCTCAATCCATTCTCCACCCAGCCTGTATTTCTGCTTCTCACTAGGCCGTGCAGCACTGGGCTGTAATTACCTCCAACATCCTTTTTCCTGCCATGAAACAGCAGCAGGAATGAGGGGCACAGGACTCCCAGCCATTATCTGGATCAAATGCCCTGGACTGAGTCCCTTGTTTAAAGGATCACTGGCCTACCAGTCTGATGGTGCTGGGCTTTGTCCCTTTCCTAGGGACATCTTGGCCCAGCACACTCCTGCAGCTCTCCAGAGACTGTGAGGTGAGGAGGGAGTTCAGAAGAGGTCACAGCACCAGCTGGGGACACGAGAAACTGAGATTTATTACCCTGCTCTGCCTCAGGATGAATCACAAGTGACTCAGCTGCTCTGAAACCCTGGGGACTTGGGTCTCTGAACAGCATAAAAGGTGACTTTGGCACTTGGTAGCCCTCCATGTTCCCTTGGGAGTGTTATCCCCTGACTGTAACAGGGCTGTAGCAGTGCTGGGGTGGGCACCGAGGCTCACTTCCCAAGGCACATGAGATGCACCTGAGCTCATGGTCATTCCAGCATCTGTGCCTGGGGAAGGCAATCCTGAGAGCAAGAGGTGCCTTTGGAGCCTGCAGCACCTAATTATAAGGGAAGCTGAGGAGAAAGGGGGGGGAAAAACAAAACAAAACCCTACCAGGAAAACAAAAGACATTTCTGAGCAATGATTGGTTTACCACAACTGCATTTCCATCAAGCCTCCAAAAATTCTGGAACGATCCCACACCTATGTCATCTTACATAACTTCTGGAGGTAAACAACTTCTTTTGGGCGGGACACAGCACCATCATGCTCCAGCAAGAAACCAAAACACTGCATTTAATGTGTCCTGTCCTGCAGGAGGGACAGTCTAGTGGTTTCTGGCAGCAACGAGGAGGTGTTTACACATCTGCACACATCTGCAAAGCCCTGCCAGTCCAGGGGGGCAGCCAAAGCCACAGGCTGGCAGGGATCACTGCCAGGAAGGGAACTCACCATCCTGTGGGATGCAGCAGGGGAACGCAAAAGGTAAAATGGGAAAGCAAAGGAGGGCAAGGAGGGAGAGAGGAAGAGATGCAGCTATGGATGGACTACCAAAACATGGAGAAGGAAAGCAGCTCCCACTGTACATCCAGCTTGGATACCAGCTTGGTCTGATGTGTCCACCACAGACCTGAATCCTTCTGGCTGTGGGACAAATCTTTCAAGCCTGGTGACACCAACTGTACATCACATAAACAGAGAGCTTGGGAAGGGAATTGTGAAAGATTGGGCTCTGCAGGGATCAGGCTGAGCTGCTTTTTCTCTGGGATAACACCAGGAAGTCACTTCCTGTGGGCTACAGGATGGTCAGAAGATGGGAAAGCTCTTATACACAAGAGTGGGGAGTGCTAGGCTGTTGAGTAACCTCCACTAGGACAGTGCTGGAGAACTGGTGGAGACAACAGCACTGCATCAAAGGAGCAAGAGAGTGTGGGTGTATCTGCTCTGGGCAGGGTGCAGGTCAGCACATAACAGCCAGCAAACTCGCACTGGGGAGCCTGCTTGGAAAAAGGAACTCGAGAGGAGCTTACGTCAGGCTGAGCTGGAAGTGCCTCCATGCATGACTGAAAAAAGACGTTCTTGGCTTGTGACAGGAGACCAAGTGACTCAGTTGCGGTGGGTGGGGGCAAGAGGGAGAAGGGGATGTGGTTGTGGAACAGGGCATGAGTCACCAATGCATCTGCTGATAACAGCTGGATAAAGTCAGAGCAGAGACATAGGGTCTGCTCAGGAGAAAATCCAAGCTGGAAGCCAAAACTGAAGTCCTGAAGGCAAGAGCAACGTAGAGCTGTAAGTGCCTGGCACAGGCTTTTCCTGCCTGGCAGCTCAGCAAGGATGCAAGATGAACTCTCCTAAAGGCAAGGTGTGATTGTGATGCTGGCTGTGTACTCCCATCTCAGGTCCTGTGATTTCAGCAACAACCTGAGCTTGGAGCAACCTTGTTCCCTACTACAGTCCTGCAACTTCATGTCACCATGGGGGACAGACACTTCCCTCCCATCCCACAGGCCACCAGCCCTGCATACTCCTCTTTGGAGCAGTTTCCTACAGGAATGCTCTTGGGCAAGAGGCAGAGCACAGGTGAGATGAGATAGCACAAGTCAACATGTCATCTGCTACTTCTTCCTCTCTTCAATCGCCCTCAAAATCTCAACTAAGGTGGCTTTGAGCAGTCTGAGATCTCACTGAAGAAAAGGGATATGATCCAGTGTGTCCACCCAGGAGACAGAGACATAGGCTGTGAATGTCGTTCCCAAGTCCCTGGGACATCGAGGGCATTGCTTCCCTCTGTGTGTTTTGTGGTGCCACAAGCCTGGGAGGCCATGAAGAGGGCAGGACTCCTTCTGGATCCTTTGCCCCACAATTAGTCACGCCCATGGAGAGCAGCCAGAGCGGGATCATGCCTCCCCCTCCTAATCCCTGCTTTCCCTATGGCTAAAATCCTCCTGAAAATCCATCCTCCCCTCCCTGGGAGCATGGTTGGCTCCACCCTGCCCCTTCAGCTGGATCTGCCTTCCCTCCCTGCCTTCCCAGCAAACATTCAGAGGCATTGTCCAGCCTGAAACCCGAGAGGATGGCAGCTGACTAACGAGAGATGTGTCACGGTCATAAGGCTGTTCTTTTTCTTTGCACCCACCAGTACTGTGGCACTTCCCTTTCAGCCAGGAGTTTGGAGAAGTAGTGTCCACGTGGCAGAGAAGGGTAGTCTCAATCTGGGTCATGGCAGGGAAGAGGGGCCTGCCTGCAAAAAACAGCTCCATCCCTCTGTGTCCTTGAGGTCTCATCCAGATCCCGGAGCTGCCCCTGGCTCTGCCACGTGCTGGATCCATCAAGCTGCTGCCCTCTCGGCAAGGCATCACCGAAGGGGTGTGCTCTCTGTTGCTCACAGTGTCAGGGAGAGGAATCCTCGAGGGGAAGGATGAGGCAAGCAGTGCGCAGGAAGGCAGGTGGAGACCATCTTTAGCACAGGAATTATGAGAGACCAAAATTCCTGGAACACCCGGCTCAGCCAGGGATGCACGGGGGTGCCGATCAGCTTCTCTGCAGGGAATGGCATTGCAGGAAAATGTTATCTCCCCACGACCCCATAGCAAGGAGAGAGGTCCCCACAGCAAGGAGATGGACTCAAAAGCAAGCAGGAAATCTCAGGAAACTCAGCTTTCCCCTAATTCCTGTGCCATGGGGGGCAGTCTGATCACATCTCTGCAGCTGCACAGAACCCAGACACTCCAACTGCTCTTTGCTGGTAGGGACTGCTTGGAATCACAGAATCTCAGAACAGTTTGGGTTGGAGGGGACCTTTAATGCCCACCTCATTCCAACCCCTGCCATGGGCAGGGACACCTTCCACTATCCCAGGTGGCTCTAAGCCCCATCCAACCTGGCCTTGGACACTTCCAGGGATGGGGCAGCCACCACAATCTGGGCAAAGGAGGCTCAATTACTCTGAAGAATAATCACATTAGACACTACACAACTACAGGTGAATTATTTTATGTCAAGCCTGTATTATATTAATAACCCTGGTGCAAAAGAGAATTATGTTACCACCCTTGAACTGAACACAAGTTCCTGCTTCGTGTAAAAATTAGATCCTCCCTTCAACCACTCAGGAGCAACAGGAGCCACCACTCCACTCTGTGACCCCTTAGCAAAGGTTGATTCAGTTTTACTGAGGAAATCTGTCTTCACTAGTTAGTGCTACTTAAGGGTTTCACAATCACATCAGTGATGCGTTTCCTTGCCCAAATCAACCTTGTCTGCTGCGGGTGAGGCATGGGAGCTAAACACAAGGAGTTCTGAAGATGTGCCAGAGGGTAAATGCTGGTTGGGATTTCTTGTTCCAGGGCAGAGCAGCCTCCCTGGAAGGTCGGGATGTGCTCTGTGTGTTTAGATCCGAAGAGCTCAGTGCTTTGCTCAGTCATCTGCACTCAGAGCTTGGCATGGAGGGTAAGCCCTGTGCCAGAGCATGTCCTGGGCTGGGTTCAGGAAAGGCCATGGGGCAGAGGGAATTGTGAAGCACAGTTACACCATTCCCAGCCTGCTGAGACTGCACCTCTCGGCCTCCCAAAGGCAAAGGGTGCTGCTGCTCAGAAGATCCTAAACCTCCCGCAGAGAGTGATCCCACCAGCGCAGTGATGGTCCCACTCCTGGCACTGGGAGCACTCACACCAAGAGTTAGACATGAGTTAATTACTCCAGAATTGCACTAACTCCAAAAAAACCGTGTAGGATCGTTTCCTTGCCCAGACATTAATGATGCTCCTGTGTGGCAAGATGGGAAGGCGGCTAACAGGGAGAGCACAGGTTTGGAGAGGCTGGAAATGGAGCCAGCTGACATGGTTAGAGGACAAGTGCACACGCACTGGGAAAGTGAAACCATCAGGATGCAATCACCTCCTCCTTGCCAGCCTTCAGCCTGCCCCAGGCAATGCCTTGACACTAAGGCAGGAGTCTTTCTGAGTGGGAATAGCAGTGCTTTCATGGCGTCACTAGAATGGGAAAGGCAGAGGAACTCCCAGCCTGCTTCACAGCCAGCCTGTTCTCTCATCCTGTGGTGTCCCAATGTCCTGACCTTGGATACAGGGGAGAACTGTACCCACAATCTGTTTTCTAATTCCAGCAGCCACTGTTTAACATCCCCTTGTAGGACAGGACACACGTCCTCCATTGGCAGCTTGCTCTTCCTGAGCTGTTTTCTGGACAAGGTCTAATCCAAGGTTAGGAAAGCAGCAATGCTTCCCTCTCTGCTAAATCCATCTCCTAGGACTGCAACATCCTCCTGTGCCTACAGTCAGCCTGCAATTAGTTTCTACCCCACTTCCTCTTCCTGTGGTAATTCATGTGCATGAGACTCTAGCAAATGGGAGGAGCTTTATTAATAGATATTAAATAGAGCTTATTAGTAGATAAAAAATGCAAACACGCTTTTTGCATTACTTTGTCCCACACTGCTGCTTCCAGTCCCAAGGTCACTCCATCCTACCTGTGGGACACTCAGGCCTTCTTCCACATTGGCAATGCTCTCCACTGTGGCATCTGCAGAAGTGATCCATAAGCTCTTCCACCTGCTCCTTGCTGATTAAGAAAGACATTAATGAAGTCAGTTCCAAACTGAATCCCTGTTCACTTCCAAACACATCCTGTTGACTCTCATTCATCCTGTTTCCCACACACCTGAAATTCCTGCAGTGATGCCAGACTGGCTCATCTCATTAGAAAGACTAAAATTCCCTGTCAATAAAAGGTGGTAAGTTATTTTGGTTCCTTCTATTCCAGCTTGTGATATCATAGCTTACCTTGACTAAAATCAGTCCTTCCATCTAAGGAGGTCAGAGGAGCTAAATCCAAGGGTAAGTGTCTTGGATGGGACATCTGGCCATGGTTGCGGAGGTGGGTGAAACTTCCTCTGTGGACATGGATGTGCAGGAGTCAGCAATGCTGCTACATTTGGGGAAGAAAAATCTCTTTTAAAAGCTGAGCTTGCTGCTGGGTCTATACATGGAAAGGAAATTAATGGGCCTCATTTCTTTGGCACAAATGCCTGAAGATGAGTTCTTGTGGGAAGAACATCTCTGGCAGAGCCAATGTCACCTAGTCCAGATTAGGACAGGTCCCAAACTCTGATAAAAGTCAAACTAAATGTGCCTCAGGGTAGGGATATCAGTGATGACAGTATGGATTATGGTTTCCATGGGAAAATTAGCCCCGTCTTACAAAGAAAGGAGAGTCATATGTTTCAGGGATCAAAAAACTGCCTGGAAGGCAACAGCACCAATGATAAGAGATCAAAGAACATATGGATGTGGCACTTAGGGATATGGTTTGGTGGTGGCCTTGGCAGTGCTGGGTTAACAATTGGACTCTATGATCCTAGAGGGTTTTTCCAACTTTAATGATTCTGTGATTCCCACAGAACAAGAATTCCTCATCCCAAACCCTCCAAGACCAAAACAGTGTATTTAACCCCAGGTCCACTGAGTAAAGCACATGGACATCATCCAGAACATGGCTAAGGAAGCTGTCAGGGACATGTCCTTCCCCTGCCCATGTGAGCCCGTGGAGCCACTGCAGACATCCCTTGGGAAGGGGAAGGGAGAGAGGCATAGCTGGGCACTGCAGGACTGGAGGTTTCACACAAGAGCAAGCAAATGCAACATGTTCTGCATTCTTGCCAAGAGATAATATCCCAGGAAGGCATCCTGGGAAATGGATGCTGTCACATCACTCTCATCCCAACAGCACCTTAAAGGGGTCAGGGCTGGGTCCTTCCTCAGGCATCACTGCTCATTACTGATCACCCCCAGCTCTCAGCAGGAATTCCTGCTGGATGGAGGGATGCTAACGCAGCATGTTGGAGGCAAAAGAGAGATGATGACCCTTTGAAAAATGCATGGAGCACTTGGCATGAGCTTTCCAGGATGGACATGACTGCTGTGCTCCGGGTGAGATTAAGGACTAGGAGCACTTTTAACCTCACACATGCCACAGACTCGAATCCCATGTGTATCCTACTGCTGTGATTCACTTACACCCCGTAACCTGAGAAGATGCAATTACTCGGTTGGCTTCCAAGCTCTGCCTATCTGTGCCTTGGCATCAGACAAGGCTGGAAATAATTTATGGAGACAGGGAAGGAGTTGTCCTGGGTGAGTTTTGGTGCATTAAATATTTGGTGAAGCCCCATGAGAGATAGAAGCCAAATCATTTAGAGGTTGAGCGTTGATGTCCTTCTGAAGTTTACGGGCATTTCCACCAACCTGCACTAGGAAAAGACCACATCCTGCTAGAAACCAATACAAGAGTCAGGATGGAGGACAGAGCCAGTCTTGGCAGCTTTTCCCTGCGTTTGGATGCAAAGAGGCCATTTGAGTTGAGGGCACAGAGGCTGCAGAGGTGATGTGTCTTGCCTGGACTTTTGTAATTGTTGAAACACACATCCCCTCCCTTCCTCCCTCCTTCCCCAATCCCTTCTAGCACACAACTCCAGCATGGAAGGAAATCTTCAGGCGTGGCTCCCAAAGGCGCAGCCCTGTCCAAGGAAGGCAGAGCACAAAATCTGACAGCTCCAAATTGTGCCTGCTGGGGAACACAGTGAGAGGCCATGGTCTGGAAGCACTCTCTTCCACCCTAACAGAAGAACCCAACTTTCCCTCTATATCTGCATGGAAACAATGTCCACAAACTGCTTTGGATCAATCCTGCGGACCTCTACCATCCATGGTTTTGGAAGCGGGTGATGGTTGCAGTGGGTTTGCTGCCAGCACTTTGCAGTGTTCCCACTGGGACCCTATGGGACTGCAGGAGCCTGAGGGATCACAGAAACCCAGAACAGTTTGGATTGGAAGGGACCTTGAAGTCCGCCTTGTTCCACCTCCCCCTTCTACTAAACCAGGTCACTCAGGTGGTGCATACCAAAGGTATCTTCAAATTAATCCCAGACTATTTCCCTCAGGAATCACTGAGGTCTGGCACTGGGATTCCAGCAGTGAGGGACCTGGGACAGGTGGCTCACCGGTGCTCCTGCTACAGCACTCACCACAACCCCACAGCATCTCAGAAAGTGGCTCTGACCTCCCAGAAGCCATGTTTTATCCCCACTTCCAGAAGAGCAGTTGCTATGGCAACAAAAATGGTTTGCATCTCTGAAAGCTTCCTCAAGGACATCCATTAAAGAGGCTGATAATCAGGAGAGCAGGGGGATGCAACTCAGCACGGTGGTCCCACCATGGGATGAGCAGGTTTGGAGCAAGCCCAGGTGTCCATCTATTTAATTCATGGATATGCTGGAGCACAACTGCCTCCTCTTCACACTCTCCCTGCAGAGACAGCTGCTGGCATGTGGATCATGGCAGGGAAGATCCAGAGAGGAAAGCTCTGGCAGCTTGTCACAGATGGGAAAAAACAACCACAATCTCACAAAAAGGAAAAAAAAAAAAAAAAAAAAAAAAAAAAAAAAAAAGACAAAAGACATTTTCTCCAGAAGGTACTAAAATTGAACCCACTGTTCTCGTTTAAATGGACGAGGACATTGAGGCAGCATTCGCCAAGTTTCCTTCCCAAAAAAGACTTATAGAGAAAGTCCTCTGAGGGATAATTAACTGGCTGTCAGACAGGAAATGAGGATAAAAATAAGTGGAATATTTCCACCATAGAAGAAGATTATCTGTGAGATCTGTTCCCATGATGGCACAGCTACTCACAGATTGCACAGCTATTCACAGGCAGTCACTGGAGCATGTGCTTGGATTCCCAGCCACCTGCAGAGATGGGGTTGAAGCCAGTATCAGGTTGGACAGAGCTTGGAGCAACCTGAAGTAGTGGGAGGTGTCCCTGCCCATGGCAGGGGGTGGGAACTGGAGGAGCATTAAGGTCCCTTGCAAGTCAAATCATTCTGGGATGCCATGATTCCAAAAAGCCCCCACCAGCAAAGAGAGCTGGAGCAGAGTAGGGATCTTTGGAATTTGGGGAATATTAATGACATGCCTGCAAAGTGCCTTATTACCCTTCTTACAACACTGAGTGACTCTGCTTGCCTAACCTTTGGCTCAGCATCCTTTGTTCCCATCCAGGGATTCTCACAGCTATCTTCCATCACCCCCACCCCCCTCCCCTTTCTTCCACCATATCCCAGCAGACAGAAAATTCAACAAGAGCATCATTTGCACTCACTGGGGTCTGCCAAAGTCCTAACAGAGGTGGCCAATCTATCACATAGACAATGGGACACCCCCTCCTGCAGCAGCCAAACCACTGATTGCAGGTCTCCAACCATTAACAGCACTTTGAAGAAGAAGAAACCTGCCCAATCCCACAAATTTAGAACCACAGATCTCATTCCACCCCCTGCCATGGGCAGGGACACCTTCCACTATCCCAGGTTGCTCTAAGCCCTGTTCAACCTGGCCTTGGACACTTCCAGGGATGGGGCAGCCACAGCTGCTCTGGGCAACCTGTGCCAGGGCCTCCCCACCCTCGCAGGGAACAATTTCGTCCTAATATCCAACCTAAATCTACCCTGTTCCAGTTTAAATTCTGACCAGATTAGGCCTTCCCTGAAGTTCAAGTGCTCCCCTGTCATTACTGTAGCCAGTAATGGCACAGAAAGCCAGCAAGGCCTTGGCAGGATCTTGTGGTCCATGTATGTAAGGTATGGTTTCAGAGACCCTCTACACCAGCTGAGCTTGATTAAAGAGCCAGGAAAAGATTCCAAAGAAAGTCCTGGCCATGATGTGCCTGGGCCTGCTGAGGATAAGGAGAAATCAGCTGGACTGGTCAGTGGTGGGGAGGAAACACCCCCAAGACTACAAGAGCAGCTGCACAGAGAGACACGAGCAGGTATTTCCAGTGGAAATACATATTCCAATAAAATCCACATCCAGGCAGGGCTGAGCAATGCCCTGTCTGCAGCACGAGTTCCAGGGCACAAGGGAAAGCATTCCCTGGCAATGGATAAGCCTATTAGCAGACAGCGGAAGAGCTGCCAGGGTCAGGAGCATCCATGAGCATTGGAGAAAGTCAGGTGGGATGGAGGTCATGCCCAGCAGCTTCAGGCAGCTGGAGGTGGCATGGATGGGGCACACAGACAAGCTGCTCTCTTTGCATTCATCACCTGCACGTGCATGTTCAAGGGATTCCCAGCTGAGCAATACATAAATGTTTGTTACACTCTGGGAATTCAGAAACAATCAACTGCAGAAATATTGAGTTGATGGTTTTTCCCCACCCCCCATCCATCACAGTGTCTAGTAAATAATTTTTTAAAAGTCTTTCTTCCTGGCCTGAAGCTGGAATCTCACAGAGCCTTTGCCCACAGATTAATCATTGTCCCTGTCACTCCCAGCCTGGGCCTCTGTTATCTGCCTAGCTGCTGTCTCTGCCTCTCTGCTGGCAGCATTCAGAGGCTGTGCTTCCCCTCATCTCATCCCACAGCTTCTTTCCCAAAGTGCCCTCTGGCTCCCAGCCTGTGCTCCAAGAGCTACTCCACTTCAGAAGTGGCTGAATCAAAGGGAAAAGAGACTCAGTGGCAGAGGAGGTCCAGGTTTTGGAAACCATAAATGCTGTGGGAGAGCTTGATGTGGAGATGGTGCATGGGCAAACCTGTACACGTGCCAGTCCTGGCAGTGCCAAGGAACCTGGCAGGGGACAGTGCCAAGAGAGGAGAGCATGGCCAGGCTGGGAAAGATACGTGGGACAGCTGAACATATGGTAGGGAGAGAATAACCTAGGCACTATGACCTGCTTGAAGGAGGCACAAGCATTAATATCAGGGCAACGTGGGAAGGATGTGGAGCTGCTGGAGTGATCCCAGGGATGCTCCAAGGGCTGGAATCCCTCTGCTCTGGAGCCAGGCTGGGAGAGCTGGGGGTCTTCAGCCTGGAGAAGAGAAGGATCCAGGGAGAACTTAGAGCCCCTTCCAGTGCCTGAAGGGGCTTCAGGACAGCTGGAGAGGGACAGGACACAGGGGAATGGCTTGCCATTGCCAGAGAGATATTGGGAAGAAATTCTGGGCTTTGAGAGTTCTGAGGCCCTGGCACAGGTTGCCCGGAGAAGCTATGGCTGCCCCATCTCTGGAAATGTTCCAGGCCAGATTGGACAGGGCTTGGAGCAACCTGGTCTAGTGGAACCTCCCATTGCAGAGTGTAATGAGATGAGGTTTAAGGTCCCTTCCAGCCCAAACTATCCTGGGATTCTGTGATTCCCCAGTCGGGACTGGTGGGAGCTGTGGTTTGGAATTGTGGTCCTGACAGCCATGCGCATTTAAGCATTGGGAATGTTCTCAAAAGACCAGTGGCTTGCTGGGGGGAGCTTTTTAATTGTCCACAGTTGTTTGCTTCCTTCTGTTTTCTGGGCTTTCACGGTTTGGAAACTTTCTTTTTGACCAGCAGTATTGGTCACCAACACTTGCTTTAACCTTTTCAGATGAGTCTTTTTCCCAGATATTCTCTGCAATTCTGCCATTTCAGAGCTGAGATTTAAAAACCAACCGGACAAAGAAATCTTGCTGCGGACCCAGCAGTGCTGGGGTTTGGTTCTGGAAGGAGCCTGGTGTGGGGGAGAAGAAACCTTTCCCTACCAGTGAGATCTCAGTTGCTACAAGTAAGCAAATCCCATCCTTCAGCCCCCAAAGATTCCCAGCCTGCAAACACACATGGTATTTGCTGCCCTGCTCTGAAGCTCCACATCTTCCCTCCCTCCTCCCACCTGCCTTCTGTCTCTGCTCCATCTCCCCTCCCTCCCTCTGAGCCTACTCCAGCAAAGGATGCTCTTCCCCAAAACAGCTTCTCACAAACACTCTCCTCCCCTCTGCTAAGGAATGATCTCTGATATGAAAGCTGCTGTTTTTCCAACCTCTTACAATTGCTGAGGTTGGAAAGGCCCTCCAAGATCAAGTCAAACCATTAACCCAGAAGTGCCAAATCCACCACTAAACCTTGTTATCCAGGCTCTGATTCTTGCCCATGGGCTGCCTTTCATTCTCCATCTGCACAGACAGAGGCACTCAAGCGAAAATGTTGCCAGCAGATCAATTTTCTGCCTGTGTTGGTGACCCCATGCCAGATATGGTAGTGGAGACGAAACGGTTGAGACAGGCTGGGGACAAAAGCAATGGATTTACTAAATGGAACAGAAAATCCTACTGTTTTCTTTCCTGCCCTTGCTGGAAAACATTTGCCTACTCCCCTCTCAACTTGTTTCAAAAACCCTGCAGGAACTCAAACTGTTCAAATCTGGTTTTCTAGTTACAATAGTTTCTAACAGGTCAAAACACTCTTTGGCCAGCAGCAGCCACTTCTTCTGCCTCCTCACACATCTGGAATAGCAGGGGTTCACCACCCACCTTTGATAATGGGTCTTTTCCTCCCTCTTCTCTGTTCTCCACCATTAGAAATGCCCTCATGCCACTAGATGTACTTGAGGCAGAACAAATGACCAGGGAATACCTACGAGGGACTCCTGCATTCCCTTGAAATTGCCAACTCCTGTCACTCTCCCCATAAGCCACCAAGTTTTCTCAGCTCTTGTAGAAGAAGTGGAAAACTGATTTGAAAGGAAAAGCAGTGGGATGGCTCACTGCCTGTGTGCTCCTTCCTCTGCAAAAGGAGCCATATGGTAGCACTTAACTGCACTTACTGTGCAGGAATTCCTCGGCCTCCTGGCTTTCTTCTCCAGATTGCCCAACTGGGGGATTGACAAGTACCCCCTGCCTGCCTGGCACACACTGTCCCACTCCCTGGGCTCCAAATTTCTGCAGGCAGCTTCGCAGGGCTGCAACACCTTTCCAACCTGCTGCACCTCAGATTTAGGGTGGCCTGGCTTTGTGGGACCATCCGTGGGACCATCAGGATGCTGCTGGCACCTCCAGCCTCCCTCACAAGCTGCTCTGTAATGCAGCATTTCAGCCCAGCTGCTCACACCCCATCATGCCCATACCCTTGTTGTGTTCCATTTGAGGCAGAAGGCTTAGGAATGATTTTTCCCCTCTCTCTGTCTGGCTTCTACCCTCTCCAAACTGAAGTAACAGGTAGAAAAAAGCCAAAAGAAAAAGCCAACAAACCTGATAATGAGTTTAGGGGAACGTCACTGTTGCCTGACTCCATATCCAAACTCAAGCCGTAGGCTGAACCCCATGCTCTCCTCTCACCACGAGAATATCCAAGTGGCCACAGCGTTCCTGGTCAGCCAGAAGCTGCTCTTCTCTTTTAGGTCACCTCTTGAAGTCACATGTGCTGAGAGGAGGGTGGTGGAGGCCCGGCTTTGGCACCAGTCTCAGGCACATGGTGGGATTCTCGGGGTGCCCTGAGAAGGGCCAGGAGTTGGACTCGATCCTTGTGGGTCCCTTCCAGCTCTGGGTATTCTATGATTCCATGACCTGAGCCCCAACCTGTCCCTCCAGCAGAGCCATGTGTAAAGCAAGCAGATCCAATAGCATCATGTTCGTAGAGGTCTGTGAGTACCCAGAGACAGCAGGAAAAAGGAGCCTGAAGTGCTCTGAAAATAAATAAAAAGCCAGAAAACATTGCAAGGGAAGGCAGGCAGGTGTTCAATCACAACAGCAGGTATCTGCCTTAAGATCTTGTCCACAGCAGTGCTAACAATAAGTTTCTGCTTTCCTTTGGGAGACAATGAAGATTGGAGGCTACTCAGCATTGCAACTGGAGCAGGGAGCAGGGTCTGGGACCCTTCTGCTGAGCAGGGGAAAGCTAAGACAGATTTTACTTGGGTAAGTTAAACAATAATAAGATTCCATATTAAAAAAAACAAAATCCTGTTTGGTATTTTAAACTCGATATACTTGGAAGGTGAGAGTCACTTCACTCCCAGGAAAGAAGATCTGTGGTGGGTTTATCTGCAGCTTAAACAGATCACTTTACAAGTTAATCCAGGCCCACTGTCCTGGGATTAGAACATGGTGGACTGTGCCAGCCCAACAGGATTGGCATTGTTTGTGCTGCCAGGTCAGCCCAGGCTCTGCCTCAGTGTCTCACACATCCTCTCTACTTCAGAATGTCTCAATTGTGGGAGTTTGGATTAATCCAGCTCCACACAAAGGGACCAGAAACATGTGCTGGGTAGGTCCAGCACAAACAAACTCCCTTTTTCCTCAGTTTTGCTTGTTCAGCTGCATTATCAGGGCTTACAATTTGTGTCCCAGGTGTGCAGAGGGGCCACAAGTGGGCACACGGACCACCTAAGGCGAAAGGAGGGACCACTACCACGGGGTTCCTAACGCCCAGCCGTCCAAGGAGCTGGGGGTTCAGCAATGCAGTGCAGGATTTGCTGCCCAACACTCGCAGCAGGATCAGAGGCTGCTTCACAGACAATGCAAGGAGAGCACCCATTAGTCTGCCTAGCTCTGCAAAAAGTTTTATTTTTAGTGCCTGTGAGCAGTGCCAGATTGGCAGCATTATAAATAGAAGACTCGTATTTATCCTCCAGTCTAGGTACCGCCGTGCTAAGTCAGTCTTACGACCTCAGTAAAACCAGATTAGGTGCTCTCAAGGCTGTTTCACCATAGAAATAACATTTCCTCTTCACATTCGGGGGGGGTGGATTATGCTGAGGGAGGTTCAGCCCTCATAAGCCAGACTGATGCTCTCTGATCTGTCCTGATGTGATACGGGCTGACATCCAAACAAGACAGAGGATCTCAACTCCAAATCTCCCAGTCCTGCTAAAAGGTCATTACATACTTTACATTTTGAAGATTCGAGGGTTTGCCTCAACACCCAGGACAGGGAACATCACACAGTGTCCCTGAATGATGGTCAGACATTTTGCTGGACAGTGTTCAGTCAGCTGAGGAGACTGTGGTGTCCTTGGCCACACCAGCTGAAAACATGATGGCAAAACAGCAGGGCTTGGAGCGAGAACAGCCTGCTGCTCTGGGAAGGCGGGGAAGAAAAAAGAGGGATGAAAATCAATTGAATTTGATGGAATAACTTACAGCCAATACTAAAATACTGCTTTTCTACCAAGCTCACTGTCAATAACTATTAAAGCACCAAATTAGGATCAGAAACCTGGAATGGGAAGGGACCTCAAAGCTCATCTCATTCCACTCCCTGCCATGGGCAGGGACACCTCCCACTATCCCAGGTTGCTCCAACCTGGCCTTGGACACTCCCAGGGATGGGGCAGCCACAGCTTCTCTGGGCACCCTGTGCCAGGGCCTCCTCATTGTCACAGGGAAGAATTCCTTCGCAGTATCCCATCTAACCCTGCTCTGTGCCAGTGGGAACCCATTCCCCCTTGTCTTGTCGCTGCAGGCCCTTGCCCAAAGTCGTTCTCCAGCTCTCTTGGAGCCCCTTTAGGCACTGGAAAAGTCTCTAATGTCTCCCTGGAGATCTTCTGATGATTCTCCCCCTCTTAAAAAAAAAAAAGCAACATCTCCTCCAATTCCCTTCCACTTGTTTTTCCCTTTCGGTGACTGATGCTTCTTCATTAAATCTGTGGCATTATGACACTTCCCAGCACAACAAGCATTTCCTAGTGGTCACACATCTCCCTTTGAACTGGCTTTGCCACTCCCAGAGACAGGGGCTGCTCCTCCTGCAAACACCAGCGTTTCAGGAAGCCTGCACCCAAAAGTGCCACCTCATTCCTTATGCATCCATCTGAGCCCATGCTCTTCTCCAAACCCCACACACAGGACATGCCTGGAGACTGACTGGTCTTCCTTTGGGCTCTCAGACAAGGAGGGGCAAGCAGAAAAGGAGCAGGAACTTCCAGATACCCTGACATTTCTTATGTGGGAACCAGCCTGTCCAGCTGCTTTGGTCTCTGCATTCTCCACTAGGAGCCCAGGGAGAAAATCCACTGGGAAGCAGAGTGTATCAAAGAGCAGATGAATTATAGCAGCTGTAGGTTTCTGATCCTTTCATCCTCTGGGAGATTTTTATAGTTTATAGTTTCCAAAGCTGGAAGCCTGCACGAGGACAAGCTGCTTGGCTCAGATGCAGCACTTTGTCTGGTCAGCTGCTTGGCAGGAGGAAGGGGCTGGTTTGGGATGAGCACCCTGCCTGTCCCAGCTGTCCAGGATAGCTTGATTCTCCTCATCTTTTGACCTAGAAGGGGATCTAGAGGGCAGCAAGGGGAAAGGGAGTGTGTCCAGCTTACCAGAGCCCACCAAAAGAGTGAAAAGATGATTGTAGACTGGAAAAGTATTCACAGAATCGTTTGGGTTTGGGTTAGAAGGGACCTTCAAGCTCATCTCATTCCACCCCCTGCCCTGGGCAGGGACACCTCCCACTGTCCCAGGCTGCTCCAACCTGGTCTTGGACACTTCCAGGGATGGGGCAGCCACAGCTTCTCTGGGCACCCTGTGCCAGGGCCTGCCCACCCTCACTGGGAACAATTCCTTCCCAATATCCCATCTCATGCTGCCCTGTGCCAGTGGGAAGCAATTCTCTCCTTGAAGCCTTAATGCCTGGGCCTGGAATGGCTGCTGGAGAGTCTGGAGATTTCTCTCTGGGAATGGAAGCAAAACGTGAAGTGAGACAGGAGGAAATTTCAAACAAACAAACACATAAATAGTACTCGTGCGCAGCAAAATGAGAAAAAATAATCCAAGCCCTGGTGGGAGTGTGTGTTATTTGCCAGACTTTGCTGTCTGGGTTTAGAGTCACGAGCCTGAGCATTAAAACCACCCTGGAGTCATCAGAGAGCTGCAAACCCAGCTTGTGCTGCTACACGAGGATTTCAGCCCACTTCCCAATGTTTTGGAGTGGCACTGCATCCCTCACGTGGCCAGCCTGGGATGAGGATCCCTCACGTGGGCTCTGAAGCTCCCCGATGGGCGCCAATCCCATTTCACAGCAGCTCCAGAGGTTTCAAACTGATCTTCCTCTGCCTGAAATAAAAGCAGCGTCTCTCAGATGCTTTCAAAACATAAAAAAGGAATTTTGCTGAAATGTCTATTTTGGGATTAAAATCTTCAGCCTTTTCAGGACAGAGAGGATATTGTACCGCAGAAGGCAGAATGAGGCTCCCATCTCCCTTTCCTTTCCTTGGTGGCACGGGTGTGGTTTTGGTTCCCCACAAAGTGTGAACACACCCAGCTGAGCAAGAACACTCCTGTGACAATGCCACCGAGCCCTGGAGGGACAGAGCAAAGGGGAATTCCCACTGCCAGAGGGCAAAGTTAGGTGGGATACAGGGAAGGAGCTGTTCCCTGTGAGGGTGGGCAGGCCCTGGCACAGGGTGCCCAGAGAAGCTGTGGCTCCCCCATCCCTGGGAGTGTCCAAGGGCAGGTTGGAGCCGCCTGGGACAGTGAGAGGTGTCCCTGCCCGGGGCAGGGGGTGGGATGGGATGGGCTTTAAGGGTCCCTTACAAACCAGTCCAGGTCTCTAGACTGACCAGGCCCAGAGGGGAGGATTATCCAGATGGCAAAGCTGAGGCCTCCGCAGGGAAAGGCCCGTAACAAAGCGCTGGCTTTGCCCCCTCCGGCTCCATCCTCGACTATGTGAGGAGCAGTGTGGTGTAACTGAATCAAAGCAACCCTGCAAACACGTATTTCTTGGTCATTAAACCCTCTCCTAGTGACAGCGTTTAAAAGCCAGCAT
>VXBA01002639.1:37378-72382 GCA_013399895.1 Serilophus lunatus | reverse complement strand
TGTTTTGCTCTTGAAAATTAAAAGATAAGCTTTGTAAATCTCATCGAGAAGAGGGCACTGTCACTTCAGCTTTAGAAGAAAAGCCAGCAAAGAAACAAAACTCTTCTTTTGGCAGAGGAGAAAAAAATCCATTATTAGGGGCTTAGAGACAAAGGCTCTCAACACAAGTAAAGGCAAACCTAAGCCTTTGAAAGCAGAGGGCATGACATTGGAATACACACAAGAGGTAGAGATGAAAGACTCCATTGTGGTGCTGCTGAAAAAGTTAAAAAAAAAAAAAAAGAAAAAGAGAGTTTCAATGGATGCATTTGCCTAAACCAAACTAGATGAGAAGCTTTCTGGAGAAGGGCTGGAGTCTTCCCATGTGTTTGCACAATGCCAAGAGCCGCTGGGCTCAGCCTTAATTAGGATCCCGGGGCATTACTAGAATAACTTAGGGAAAGAGGGTCACAGCATTCATTAATCGGAAAGAAAACAGCACTCCAATATTTGCTGTGGGAAATTTTCCACCTGGGAAACTTAATCTTTCTTTCCAGCCTGTTAAGTTGAAGCAGAAAATGTTTTGGCTGGGCGTTGTCAAGGCGTTTGCTTTGCAGGAGAGCCTGGTGGGGTCACAGTGCTGCACTTGGGGCACACAGGTGGCTTCCAGCCCAGCACTTGCCACTCCAAAAAGCACAGAGCTCTCCTGGCTCTTGCCGCCTCTAAAAGAGCACCAGATCCCAGGAAAACCCATGTCCAGGCTGTCGGAAACATATGGACATGCTTTGCTCTTGGCAGGTGGTAAAACCTGCCCCCTGCTCTCAGCCCCTAATGCCTAGCCAGCAGCACCATGAGCCAAACTCTCACTGTAAGATGCTCCCAAGCACTGTGCAAATGTCCAAGACCCCTCACCGACATTTGTGAAAGCCTGTGTTGGTAAGGAACCTCCACCAGTTCATAAAATCATGGGTTTGCCATCCACCCTCTGCTGCAGTTGCCCAGAGCCAGGCATGGCTTGTGCCTACATGGTTGCACCATATGACATGGGAGGTCACATCTTCAACTGACTTAAGGTCTGACTCTTCTCTGAGAAGCTTTAAAGGAGAGCAGTTCCCCCTTTTCTGTGGATCACATGGGCTGTAACAGCTCACATCTCTGGAAGAGGCGGCTCCTACACCAGTGGTGGCCATTTTCTGAGGCCACTGGCAGACTACATAGTCATTAATGCTGGGTTTACTCCAGGGCTCTGCAGGGAGGGCAAAAGTTACTTTATGCCAAAACTCAGCACTGTTACTGTGAGGGTAGATGGTGCCCAGGGTCACAAGGCTGTGTTGGCATCTTTTCCCCTCAAGGGAAGAAGGTCTATTATTACACATACCTGGCTCTTTAATCCTGTTTTAATTCCTGTCTCCACGGATGCTCTAGGGATAGCTGATCCTGTTTTGGGATGACTTGGGTGAAGGCAAGAGCCACACCAGGCACACTTCTGCTCATACCCACGGGACACCCTTGTGATGGTGCAGAGACCTTGGGGAGCTGCAAGGAGCTGGCCCAGAGGGTGCCACCTTTCCAAGCCCCAGCTGGAGGTCAGTCCTTCCACCCAGCCTGCCATCCACTCAGGAACCCGCTGAGGGCCTATCCCTCAATGTCAACTCACAGCACAATTATCAATGAAACAGTTTAACTGTTTGGAAGGCAAGAGGCAACTCATTCCACTTAAGGCTTTGAGTGCTTCCCCATGACACTGACCACATTTGTCAGACAAAAGTAGTCAGACAAGACCAGGAGCTGGGTTATCTTCACTTCTCGGTCCTCTTCGTCTACGGCAAACTGGAGTCCTCTTTTTTCTTTAAGGATACTTGTCCATCATGAACAGCAGAATGATTAAACAGTCCTCTGCTATCCAGCAGATAAACACACAGGCTAATTCACTGTCCTTCACTCTGAAAATAAAAGCAAGGTCTGTGGATGGTTTTAGGTTCTTTTATTTTTTTTCTATATTTTCCACCAGTTGGTTTCATCACCAAGGAGACCAAATTCCTACACTCGCTGTTTTAGACACTCACCAGAACATAAATCCAGGCTTCTGTGCCAATGGCCATCACAGCACAATTACATAAGGAACACGTTGTGTGGCGAGGGAGAGCTCTGCTCACTCTATGTGAGATCTGTCATGGTCACCCAAAGGAGAAACACCACGTCCTCCAGCTCTGCTTGAAGTCTAAATCCCTCCTGGCACCGTGGCTCAGGGGTCATCTTGAATCTGAAGTTCCTTCCCCTCATATCCATGCAGAAAATCCTGCATAAAACACAACAGGGCACTAGAGAAAGAGAAATCATTTCTAGTGTGCTGCTGCAACAGCAGCTGAGGCACTAGCTCAGAATATACTGGTGTAACCAGGCCACTGCAGTTCCTGTCCTCAGCAGGCTGCAATGCCTCTCTGTACACCCTAATCCTACTCATGCCCTGAGTTTTTCCCTCCCCCCTCTCAAAACCACTGCTAAGTGTGAGGTGAGTTTTCAAGGCACTGAACAGCAGCACCATTTGATGGTGTTAATGGGAATTCTGTGCCCGGGACACCTTTCAGAGCACAGACTCGCCGAGTTTATACCGAGTCCTCCAGGACACAGACTGTCTGCTGTTGTTTGCCTGATGCCTGTCACATTGGCCTCCATCTCCATAGCAATCCACAGGATCCTGACTGGAAAATGCTGAGGCAAAGCTCCTGCTCATCCCAGTGGCACAACGATATGAACCAGGCAGGGCAATGTCCACCGTGGGCTGTTGGACCAGGATACCAGCGGGTCGATGGCTGTGGGTCAGAGATGCCATCAGGGCTTTCAGAGCTGTGACACCTCAACACAAGGCAAACCCATGTCAGGTCACTTACATAAAGGGTTACCTCATGATGTGTCTTCCCATATCTGCAACAAAGGGAAGTGATAGGGGAGCTGGCTCTGGTAACATGCTGTGGAAGACGTGTTGGGAGGAATTTGTGATCCTGAGCGCTGAAGGTTTCAGAGGTGGAGGTGCTGCCTGTCTGAACCCCCCAAATCCAGCCCAAAGGAACATCTGTGATAAAGCCAGTGAGCTGTTGTGCTGTCCAGCAGATAGACCACCCCACCCCCCCATACACTCCTCATTTCACCTGCTGACCTTTCAAAATATAGCATAAACACATCTGGTCTTTACAGCTGATTTTTCAACCCCATTTCTGTCATTTTCTAGAATCAGCAACAAAACCCTTTCTTGAAGCAACAGCTGCTTTCCATGGCCCCATTTTCAAGCCAGCTCCTTTTCAGATACTCCCCTCCCCTGCTTTCCCCCTTACCAATTTGAGCTGTGTTACTGCTCCATCTGGTCCCCCCATGCTTGGAGGAATGCCAGTACCTCTTAAGGCAAAGGAAAAAAGGCCTCTTCAGTTTGGGATTGTTGGGCAAACGTGAGCAGGCAGTGGCAGCCTCTGCACCATTTCCAGTTCTGATGCTGGACCGTCCCAGGAGGCTTCCAGCAGCTCTGGGGCTGAGCTCTTTCTGGTCTCCATGGCAGTGCAGTGTGGCTGAGATACCTGCATGTTGCAGCTGGGCATCTCCACGTACCCCTTGGGCCCCTCTGAGCTACAGGGGGGCTGATAGTGACAGCAGAGGTACAACTGGAGTAGGTGACAGTGCATGGAAAACCATTCTGCTGCTGGGGTTTTAGCCTGTTTGCTCACTTCAAGGATCCCTATCCTTCTGCTCTTTCTCCCCCCCAAAATGAAATACAGCACATCTAAAGATGCTGGTGCAGGTAGGGGCGAAGACTTGCAAGATTCCTCTGTAATCAATCCAGTGTTTCTGCTCCCAAATTTTGCAGTACATGAGCAAAGATCCCCCTCCACCCCATCTGGTCCTCAGCCTGTGCTCCCAGGTGTGGTTATTTCTCACCTGGTGAACACAGACCTGCTGCTCCAGCTCTGTGTCCCTGCTCTATCCTGGTGCTGCAGCAGCAAAGCTTTTTCTGAGGACTGATGAGAAGGAATACATTGTTTGCCCATTGTGGCTAAACTGGACCAGACAAAAACATCAGGAAGCCTGGTCCAGGATGAAGTAAAGGCTCTGGGGCACTTTGCATTGTTGCTGGTACAAGTGAGGAAAAGTTTCTTTGTTTTTAGGATAATAGCTCCCTTGCCTCCAGAGATCCCAGTGTGAGCTCCTTTCACGGCTGCGTTACAGCTCAGGAAGGAAAGAACAACAAAGGAGGAATCGAGGAAGGCAAGCCTGGCAACCCAGGAAAGGGTGGATTTGTGGGCTTTGTAAGGGCAACCAGGGAGGTGTGAGATTATAGCAGAGGCTTTTCCCTGTTGGTGTGAGCCACCTCTTCCCCAATCAAGCAGAGACCCACAGCCCTCTGTGTCACCCTGGCACCTAAAGGCTGTAGGTTGAGGAGACCCATATGGGACAGGGATGCAAAACACACAGAGCTCAGGTCCATCCCAGGAAGCTGCAGCACCAAAAGCAAGTGTGAGCAATCTCAGCCTTCCTCTCTGCTCCTGTCCTTGGCTGTCTGATCCAAGGAGACAGGAGACACACTCACACTGCCAGGCCTCCTCCTGAGAGCGTGACTGTGCCCGAGAGGGAAGTGTCTCCACGCAGGCTGAGCTCCAGGAATCCAGGTGATGCCCAGCCAGGTGAGGAGGCAGCTGGTTTATGCCTGAGCCACGCTGTCTTTCCAGGGCAGTGAGCTCTTCATTTGGTTTAGCTCAGCCCAGGGAGGTCTCAGGTTTAAAAAGGAGCCTAGGTCCTTCCTAGGACCAGCAGCGCTGGAAAAGGATTATCCCGTGCTTACAGACACATTGTAACCCATGTGAATCTTTTAAAACAAAAAAGTTGTTATTAGAGTTGCTATGGTTGGAAATGATCTCCAAGATCGAGTTTCATTATTAACCCAGCACCACCTCACCACTGCCTTGTGACCGCAGGGGCCACATCCACACGTTCCTTGAACACCTTCAGGGATGGGGACTCCACCACCTCCCTGGGCAGCCTGTGCCAGAGCCTGACCAACCTTTCAGTGAACCAGTTCTTCCTGATATCCAATATAAACCTCCCCTGGCACAAGTCATGTATCATTACATGAGGCATTTAAAATAAGATCCTATGATAAAGAGAATATATATCACACTATTGATATATATAATATAGATCTATTTTTATATTGTTATATGATAGATATCGTACGAAATCATATGACCACTGCCTTGAGAAGCCTTGAATTAGTGGCTGAAAAGCAGCTACAAAATCTTGCCTTCGAGACCTTCAAGCAGCAACATCAGCCAGGAAAACCTTTTCAACCCCCCCTGGGCATCCCCTCTGCTCTACATGGAGTCTGGATTATTCCAGATCTGTCCCACAACAAGGCAAGAGGCAAAGCCCAACCTGTGGAGCAGGGAAGGAATCCTTCCTCTCCTCGTAATGGTATCTGGATTTCATTGAGCAGCCATTCCCAGGAAGGCTGACAAACCAGAGAAAGCTCGAGGCTGATTAACAACACTCAACTGGAGTCTTGATGCATTGATTCCTGTGGAGGGATTCACAGAGTTCGATCAGGATTGAGCTTGCTCAGCCAAGTCATGATTAAAGAGCAGAACAGCTTGGAAATACCTGTGGGCTGAAAAAATCGGATGCCCTAGCACTGTGAGGTTAACCTGGAAATCTGGGGATAATGAAATGGAGACAAGGAGCACAAGGCTCAGCCAAACACCCCTGCACTGCATTCACAGGGCAGGGGGACACAAGGGATAAAGCCAGGCCACAAGCTAGGGGCTCTCCTGCCTTTTCTCCTGGTGTGGTGCCCACCAAAACAGATGCAGTACTCAGTCCCCCAGCTCTGGATGGGCACTGTCTTCTCCAGCCATCAGGATCAGTGAGGTTTGGGAAGCCCAGGAGCTGCACAGGGCTCCCTCTCCCCGGCAGATTTAATTGGCAGAGTGATTCAGCAGCCTATTGATTAAACTCTCTGCAGACAAATGACCTATCCCTGGGCCACACTTTTTAGCAGAGGGCTTGTCTCCTGCATTAATATTTTAGTAGATTTATGGTGTGGTCACTTCACCTTAGCACAGGGAAGGAGGGAGGTGAGGGCAGGGATGGGGAGAAGCAGGAGAGGGAGCTTTGGCAGGGTGGGAGGTTTGGGTTTTCTGCAAGCAGGCCATGAAATGAGGGTTTTTTCATATAAACAGGCCATGAAATGAAGGTTTTTCAATAGGGTTACTTCTGCCCTTCAATTCACATTAGTGCTGCACCAAGGGCAGCCCACTCAGCTACACTTCTCCAGTGTGCAGCTCACAGCAGGAGGAGGGATTAATCATAGCATCATTTAGGATGGAAAAGCCCTCTAAGGTTATCAAGTCCAGCCATCCCCCCAGCACTGCCAAGGCCACCACTAACAAATGTCCCCACGTGTCACATCTCCATGGTTTTAAATCCCTTTAGGGATAGGGACTCCACCACTGCCCTGGGCAGAGGGGTTTCTCCATGGATGCAGACCACATTTTCAAAGAAAAAACAAGAATATTGCCCACTTTTTCCTGTACAAAGCAAGCAGCACACAAACCATAAGGCAGGACTAAGCTGTTCCCAGTCATGGCAGCCTTGGAAGAACCCAGGATGATATAACCCAGCAGGCCTCTCCCAGCTGGAGATTTCTCATCACCATGTGGCTACTGTGACAGCTCCAAATGCAATCCTGCCCCACATGTGATCATCTGTATCCCAAATCCAAACATCCTGTATTATTCTGTGCATCACAAACCAACTGCTTTTGGCTGTGAGCTTTGAGACCCTGGGATACAGCTCTCTCTGGGATACAATATAGGAATGTTTTGTCACCCCAAACCCCCAGTTCTGCCTCTGTTTCTCCAAATAATTCCAACATTATACAGAATTACTCCTCCAAGGACCCAATTTTTCACATAAGAATAAAAGTTTGGGGTTTTCCACTTTGCTCTTGAGCATCCTCCATCTCCTCTGGATGCAAAGAAACTCAAGCTGCTCTTCTTTTCCCACAAAATGGGAATCTGCCATCAAATTCAAATGCAACTGAGACCTTACCTAATTTTTCAACACATTTATTGGAATCAGCTGCTGCCACATCCCTGCAGGCCTCGATGAACTCCAATGGAAAAATGAGACAGGAGCTCCATGGCTCCAGAGGCTCCGGTCACCTTTAAAGGATGAGCTCGTACCAACCTTTTCCTTACACCAAATTGTTTCCTTGCATCCAACTACAGCATCCCACCTCTATCCCACTCTCCTAAACAAACCTCAAAGTTTGTAGGACAGCACTAATAACAAATTAAAATATAAAACCACCCCAAAACTCAAAGGAAGAGCCACAAACGACACCTATTCCTGCTCGGGGTGACACAGGTTTGAGCATCAGCATTTTCACCCCTCATTCCAGCCTCTCCCAAGGCAGGAGATACAGAACCTCTTCCACTCCATTAAGTGCAGGTAAAACACACTTCCACCACATAATGGTCTTGGATACACAAGACCAGGAAGGATGCATTTGCTCCCAGATTTCCAGGAAATTAATCAATCAACATAGGAGAAACATCCTATTGAAAAAGGGAATTTCAAGGGATTCTTTTCAAGTCAACCCAATGTCTGAGCTGCAGAAGCCTCCGAATTTGCCCTCAGGCTGTAGTGCATGAGTCATTTTCTATCTCTATAAATGTCATTCTTTAGTGACTTCACCTTTTCTCTTTTTTCTGAGGTGAAGTGCCAGGCACTGTTCAAATCCAGGTTTCTAATAAAGGGAGAGAGTTGTTGGTTGCCCAGCTGGGTGTTTATTAGGGGATGTTTTCTCCTGGGGCTGTCAGTAAAGGGGCACTGAGGGAGGTCTCCTCTGCTGCATCAGCTGGCTTAACCAAGGATGGGAAGAATGTGGAGGGACCCTTTGGATCTGGTCTGCAGAGCAGATGGCTCCAGCTCCCCATGAAAATTCTGTCTGTATATAAGCACAGCTTAATCCCTGCCCACAGCTTCACGTTTTCAAGAAACGAGTAACAGCAGTACAGTTTTTCTATCCAAAGATCTCAAAGGGAGTCTAAACCCTAAAAAAGAAACCAGCCAAAGTGTACTGAGCCACAGCAGCAGCAGGAGACCAAAGTGAGCAGACCTATGACACATCCAGGTCTCGGATCCTACAAGAGGACACAACTACCTCTCTACTCTCCCTCTGCTCTGCTCTCATGAGACCCCCATCTGCAGCGCTGCCTCCAGCTCTGGAGCCCCTAACCTGAGGATGTGGAGCTGTTAGAGCAAGTCCAGAGGAGGCCTCAGAGCTGCTCCAAGGGCTAGGACTCAACGATCCTATTGCATGATTCTAAACAAAAACGTAGCTCTGAGGTGTTAAGAGAGGTGCAGGCCCCAGCTCTGGGTACTTTCCAGCATCATCCCTCCCCTCCATGGCTGAGACAGCTCTTTCTCTTTGGCTTCAAGCAGGTTTAGCAACACAAGAAGCTGATCTGCAAAATGTGTGTCTAATCCTGGACAGTTCTCCTCCAGCTGACTTGTCATGAGAAGCTCTCCTTTAGGTTCCCTTTGCTCCCTGCCTGACAGACTGAATCCCTACACAAAACACACCTGAGAAGCTGTAGAGGAAAAGCGATCCTAGAAAAAACCTCTTTCCCCACTCCACATCCAGGGCAGCTGCAGACGGAGCAGCTCCACAGCAGAGAGGCAGCTGCACCCTTGGCTGCAGAGACATGCTGGGCCCTTAATTGCATGCACACACTCCCCACTAATTTATCCCACATGCTCCGAGCGTGGAGCCAGCTCAGCCTCTGCTTTGATGCTCCTGCACCAGGAAGCAGAGCAGATGTGCCTCAGCACTGGGAATTTATCAGCACCGTGAGGCCCACAGGCAGGGAAGCCCTTGGCTGAGGATGAAGGCACCTTTCCTGCTCTGGATAATGACAGCTGGACCCAGTTCGTGTTCCTGCACCCACCCTGGTGTGACAGTGCTCTCCTCTCTGTGCACAGCAGGCTCTGCAGCCTCAGTGCAGCTCAATTAGAAGAGTATTTAGCTCTATGCTTTAAGTATTTGTCTGCCAACATTCTAATGTCTTGCTGCTGTCCTCCACTGTGTCCTGGAGCAGAACCACAAAGACAGACAAAGTGATACAGCACATCTCGTTAGAGAGAAACATTTGTTCTTGATTCCCCTCCCCCCGAAAATATATATTTGGTAGGGACAAAACTAACTCCAGAGTGTGTTAATTTGCTTGGGTGCCTGCCTATAGATAAATGTCTTCAGAATAAATACTACTTAAGCTATTTCAGGGTAAATTAACCTATGTGACTGCCACTGTTTTTGCAAAGACTCCTTAATACAAGGCAACTCCCACATTTAAAGCATAAACTGGTAAGTATTTTAGCAAAGTCAATTCAAAAATGATGCCCAATTAAGATGGTTCATGAGATGCTAAATAAGATTTTAACAAGTGAATTTACATTAAATTCAAACCAATTTAAGAGGATATTAGAGATTACTTAGGTATTAAGCAAGCCTTTTGTGGAGGAAAAATTTTAAAAAGGCTTCAAGATAACTTTGTTAAGGCAAACTCTGCTCCACCCCATCAGCTGCCAGAGCAGAGATAAATACACAGAGTTTTGAAAGAAGGGCTATTTCTGTCTCCCCACTATTAATACACCACTTCAGTACCAGGAGGGACACAGTAATCAATTAAAATTAATTTCTGTTTTGTGAAAAAAGGCATTTTCCACAGGGAGAAGATTCAGCTGAAACCAGCACATGGGAAAACGTGCAGAATGAGGGGCTGGGAGGAGAAGGAACAAAGCGGAGTGTCCATGGAAGAAGAGGTCCAGTTACCTCAGGCTTGTGGAAGGTTGGGAGCAGAGTTGCTCTGTGGCCCATTTTCCCCAGCCCTGCACCCTTCTTTCCTGAATGAGAGTCTGTTCAAACTTAGGAAGCAATGAAAGCAGGGAAGAGCTTTTGGAGAGCTGCATGACACAGACAGTGGGTTCTTCCATGACATGTAGAAGGTGGGATGTCCCCAGATGTGGCATGAATGGTAAATACAGAATGGTTTGGGTGAGCAGCTCTAATGGCACAGAAATGATTTTGGCATAGAATCTCAGAATGGTTTGGGTTGGAAGGACCTCAATCCAACCCCTGCCATGGCAGGGAGACCTTCCACTATCCCAGGTTGCTCCAAGCCCTGTCCAAGCTGGCCTTGGACACTTCCAGGAAAGGGGCATGACTACTCACAGAATTAACAAGGTTGTAAAGACCTCTGAGATCATGAATTCCAACCCATAACCCATAACCATCTCATCAATTAAACCATGACACCAAGGGCCTCATCCAGTCTCCTTTTACACACTTCCAGGGACGGTGACTCCACCACCTCCTGGGCAGCCCATTCCAATGGCCAATCACTCTTTCTGTGAAAATTTTTTTCCTAACATCCAGCCTGTCAATACTCTTGTCAAAACTTGCAGCCTAACAACTCTAGGAATAAAGGGCTGGGAAAGGGAAAAAAAAAAAAAAAAAAAAAAGGTATATGGAGCTACCCATAAAGATATGGCTCAACTTCAGCCTGGTTCTCTTTGAAACACAAAATTCATGGCTATCCTTCACACATGGCCATGGGGGACATCTCTAAAGCATTGTTTGGCCTGGCTTTTGCAAGAGAAGCTTTAGTTACAGCACAATCCTCACAAGAGTTTTCATTGGGATGGAGAAAGCGCCTCAGTAACCTCCAGAGTAATCACAATGTGCAGTTCACCCTGCAGTTCCTGAAGGCCATGGAAATTGCTATGGGCCAGAAATAGCAAAGGGTGGTCTGGCAGTCTGGTCCCCAGCACTAAATCCCATAATTTCAAACTGGCAAGATGTTAATCCGTCTTTCTTTTAGCACTGTTTGAAGTGGTTTTACTTAAAAAACCCCACACCAAATATAGACCACTCTTTTCTCCAATATAAGATTTTTTGGCTTGATGCATCCCTGAGAAGATGTCCCTGAGCTGCTCTACCAGCCTGTGACAATAGTAGGTCACTTGCTGCCTCAAGAAGAAAAAGAAGTGTTCAAATCTCAGATCTCTTTGGACCACAGAAAATTCACACCACAATAATAATTCCATTGAATTTCCACTACCATAACAATACCATAAAATTCCCACTAACCGTCCATGTGCAGGAGCATCCATAATATAGCTATAAATGCTTTAGCACCAGAGAGCTGCCCAGGGAACTTCACAGCTCCAGAGCCCAGTTACCTGTGGGTCCCGGATGCTGCTGACCATGAACCACCTCAAGGCAGAGGCAGATCCCAGGGCATCTCTATTTTACAAAAGATGGGGAGAGCCAAGGGGAGTTTACAAAATCACAGAATAACTAGGTTGGAAGAGACCTCCAAGATCATCGAGTCGAACCCATACCCTAACACCTCAACTAGACTATGGCACCAAGTACCACGTCCAGGCTTTTTTTAAACACTCCAGCTTTGTCCCACTCCTCCAGTTTCCAGCAGCACGCACTATCCATAACACGAGACTGGTTCCTCTGGGAAAACTTGGAAACATCAGAGCAGGAATTTCTCCAGACATAAAATATTCTTTTTTTCCCCCCAATGGTTTTTCCAAGCAGTAAAATGTGGAAGCTGAGCGGCCTACATGGGGCTTCCCAGAACAAGCCTGGACTTCATGCTATGTTCCCAAGACACAAATCTGCAGCAGGTCAGAGAGCCCTGCCAGACCTCCAGGCAGCCCTTCCAGCTTCCAGCGAATCCCTTCAGGATGCAAATAACCTCTTCTGTTTCTGCCAAGCAGGAGCCACATTTCTCCTCTTCACATGGCAATGCCCTCTGCCTTTTGGGATGGCCTGGGGCAGCGATGGGAGATGGGAAGGATTATACATCCATCCATCTGAAGGAAGCAGAGCAACCCCACAATTACTGAGCAGGCTTCATTGGGCAAATAGAAGGGATTAATTAAGGCATTGGCAGCACAAAGAAAGCACTGACAGAGGCCAAGCCAAAATACAGGATCACAGGGATTTAACTTGCTTTCTAAAGCACCTCTCACCTTTCAGAGAGTGCTCTGCTACACTTTATTTTCTCCTGCCTGAAGATGTGGTGACCTCTCAGGCTGGTCACACCTCCAGCCACAAAGTATTTCACCTGCACAGCTTTATCCAGCATTACTCACCCATTCCTGATCCCACTCAAGTCCACAGACATTTTCCTCTCTTTCTTAGATCAGGCTGACAACTCCTTTCTTACTTTATTCCTCTATTCCTGACTTTTCCCCCTCTATTGGCCCAATTCCATCATTCCTCATTTGAGCCAGAGCTCCCAAATATGGGATGTAGCAGTGAGCAGCACTTCATGGCTCAGTACTTGGTGTAAAAGTTGAAGTTTAAGCTGTGACATCAGACCCCCTTCATCAGACCTTCCTTGAGACATTTACCCCAGTAAACACTTGGTAGTAAACAACATAATCCTACTGAAGCATCAATTAGAAAAAGCCTAAAACATGCTCTGGACCTGGTTCCAGGTGTTTTCAAAGCACAAAGTCCTGGTCCTCATGTCTGATGACACGTCTGGGTGGGCTGGTTGGACTCCATGAACTTAAAGGACTTTTCCAGCCTAAAGTTCACTCAGGTTTTACTCCAATTTTCCAGAAACATTTGCCGGTGCTCAGGTACGAGTTTGCTTACCAGGGTCACTCCTAATAAGAACACGCTTGATTAGACCCTGCAGCCCCCCCGGGAGGATGAGTTCTCCCCAGCGTGCCCTCATCACTCATCTCCACAGCACCCCGGGTGTGTGACATGGAGCAAATGCCTGGCTGGGGGAAGCACAGCTCCGCCTCGTCAGAGCCCAGCAGTGACACTGCTTTTGGCATCCCGGGCTTGTGAGCGCTGCTGGGAATGTTTTCTGTCCCCTCAGCTGATCCCAGGACCTGCAGGAGGGAAGGCTTCCTCCAGAGCTGAGCTGGCAAGATGCTCTTTGGCACGTTAAGCATTTAACAGCCTCTGTTTATTTATTGCACTTAAACACAAGGCAGGGCCTGGGTTTGCTCTCATTGTGCTCCCTCTTCCAGTCTCCTGACCGTACCAAAAACCAAATTAAAATTAAGACACAATCACAAAGCCTTTTTGTTTGGAGCTCCTGGAGCAGAAATGCAGTGGGTCCCCTCATGACAGGCAGCAGCACACAGGGCCCTGCTGTTGATGTCTGCTGTCACAGCAGTAAGGAGAGATTTATGCTTGGAAAAGGGATAACCAGGCAGGTTCTGCCCCCTGAGTTAGTCCCAGGGCCCTCACACACACAGAGCAACGTGCTCTGTTTGGGGCCAGGAGCCACAGAGCTGATACAAAGTGATACAGGGGATGATATTGGAGCCAGGCACAGAGCAGGAACCCATCACAGCACCGGTGGGATGAGCTGAGGTCCCACATGAGACCAGCAGGCAACTGTTGTTCCAGCTCCTCTAGGACAGGCGGTCAGTCAAGGTGTGCACATCTTTCTCTACCTTCAAAGGGGTCAGACTGCAGTGTTCTGTGCTGTAACACACAGGAAAACCCCTGCAACAAGGTGCACAATTTCTTCTCCATATCAAATCTAAACCTACTCTCTTTCAGATGTTTTTCTGGAAGAGCCAAGTTTTTGCTGGATGGTACAACTTGAAGAGTGTTTTCCTCAATTACCACTGAAAGAAACAAAACCAACTGAAATACCCCCACTGTTACCATGACCCTATTCAGCAGGACATCCTGACCAGCTGCAGGAAAGGAAAGGATACCAGATCCCAGAAATCCTTGGCTGTGAGGGTGGGCAGGCCCTGGCACAGGGTGCCCAGAGAAGCTGTGGCTGCCCCATCCCTGGAAGTGTCCAAGGCCAGGTTGGAGCCACCTGGGACAGTGGGAGGTGTCCCTGCCCAGGGCAGGGGGTGGAACAAGATGAGCTTTAAGGTCCCTTCCAACCAAAACCATTCTGGGATTCTGTGACAGTGAATTAATTTCTGAAGCTTTTCAGGAGCTGGGTCGCAGCAAGAATTCAAGAAGAAAACTGTAGCAGAGGTCTCACAAGAAAATCAGACCAACTTGCAGTAAAATCCCTGTGCATGAGGAAAGGAAGCACCAGTTTTATTTGGGACACTAGATCACTGCAATCTGTCAATATTCTTGTGTCTACAGACACTCTGCTTCTGCCCTGGGCAGTCTTAAAACCCACTCTCCTCCGTAATTCCTCTTGACTTACAACACAGAAATAAAACTTGTGATACCACAAGGTTGCCCTGCCTATAGTCAGAGTTCACTTCTGCTGTATCTGGGAATAAAAATGGCACTTCCTTTCCACTGGAAAAACAAGGCAGCTGTCAGAAATGATGACCAAAGACAGGTACTATTTTTTGCACACACACAAGCATTTAAAACCTGATCTCAGTTTCAGGCTCCTGAGTTGGTGTAAACTCCAGGGACAACAGGGGAATTGAAAACACTTTATGAACTCTGTGAAGTCACACTATATACTCCTTAATTGGTGGCTGTCTACAAAGCACTGCTCAAAACTTTTTAAAAGATAGATTTAACTTACCTTAATCTCTAAACTCTTATGAAGAAACAAGAATGGGGCAGATTTCAAGAGCTCTGCCTGGAGGATGTTTGAGGGTGAGGATCTCTTGAGGCTTCAAAGGCATCTTTCACATCACACTAGGATGTTTTCTCCCAGTGGTGTACTGCTGAGACACAAAAAAAGTGGAATCAGATCTGCCATATCATGAGTTGGGCTCATCTTAAGAAGAAAAAAACATGCACTAACTCATCAATCTTCATGCATTCATTAGCCAACCCACCAGCCACTGTGGTTACAGTGTCCTGCCACCAATAAAAAGACAAAATGTTCAAAGCAAAAATGACATTTCTTGCCTGGAGATTTAAGTCAGCTAGGACATCTGAATTCTCCTCAGCATCTGGTTTACCATGCTTTCAGTGGTTGTGCTAAATCATTAATAGAGGTTAGTGCTGAATTCATCCCAGGAATGCTGGGATGAGTCAGTGTTATTCTCCCACTTGAGTTTATCCTTGAAAATCGGCTTGAATTGAATGGCCCCCTCATTCTGCAACCAAAAATAAAACACATGTCTGGGACTTTGTGGAGCAGGTGCTGATTTGTGGAATCAAGTACATTCAAGTTGATATAATGCATTCAGCCCTTTGCAGGCAAAACACTCCACAAGAACCCAAAGCTTTCCAAGCAAGAGGGAAGATTTCATACTGGGAATTAACTTCAGCCTCTGGAATTCACCTAGTGAGTCATGTAGCTCTCTCCCATCACACTGGTGTCAAGGAGCTCTCCAGAGGGTCTGGCATTACCCACTCACACTTCATGGCTGCTGAGGAGGGCCCTTCCCATGGCAAATCTACTAAAAAGATGGAAAGAACTGGTCCCTGTGGGGACAAGTTAATTGACCTGAAGAAGTCAGCCATAGATGGGAAAGGAGATATGAGCTGAGGCATTGACCTGGCCCTACAAAGCCTGGTTTGCTGTTGCACAGGCTCTGCCCCCATTTACTCACTTCTCCCTGCCCCACAGAGAGAACCCAACACCCCAAAAGAGGAAATTATAACAACTTCCCCAGTGACGACTTTACAGTTCCTCCAAGGGGTGTTGACTGTTTTGGAAACAAATGCAACTTAAGAGTTGCACAGCTGTAGATTGAATATTAGGAAGAAACTCTTCTCTATGAGGGTGGGGATGCCCTGGCACAGAGAAGTTGTGACTGCTCCATCTCTGGAAGTGTCCAAGGCCAGGTTGGAGCCACCTGGGAGAGTGGGAGGTGTCTCTGCCCAGGGCAGGGTGTGGGACAGTTCTTTAAGCTCTTCTAATCCAAACTGCTCTGTGATTCCATGCTTTGTCCCAGAAATAAATGTGGTTACATGGATCATCTCACATCAGCATAATTTTGAAACCCTGTTCAGGAGCAGCCAGAGCTGCTCCAGTTGTGTTCAGAGCATACCGAGTGTGATAATCACATCTTTAAATGGCTCAAATAGGGTCTTGTTGCCATTGCTCCTTGATCAGAATCCTGGCTCAGCACAGGGCAATCCTCCAGCAGATACCGCTCCTTCAGAGTCTGTCACTCAGACATGTCACGAGCAGGGAGCCTTTGAGTGGGAAAATAAAGGCTTAACAAGGCTTAACTCCTCACAAAAAAATCCAGAGGAATATCTGCTGTGAAATTATTTCCTGCAAGGATGATATTATGGAATAAATGATCATAAGCTAAAGGAAATCATCCATTATGGGAATATCCTGACACTCTCAAGCAGTAAATACATAGAGTCTGCAGAGTCCTCTGAAGAAAAGCTCTGCCGTTTTTATGGTATTTTTTTTATGGTATTTCACTTTTCTCAATCTTTTAGGTGACTGTCAGAGCAGAAGTCAGAAGTTCAGATTCCCAAAGACTTGCAAGAGCAGGAAAGAGTCCAGTACTGGGGCAGAATCCAGTTGCTGATAAGGAAACAACTCTCCAAACTGGGTTTTGTTTGCAGTGCCAGTCTGACTCACTAAGCACAGCCTATTCCTCACTCCTCTAAAACACTCAAACAAAACACGACAAAAAAAAAAAAAAACAACCAAACAAGCAACTCCAAAAAAATTTTCCACCAAGCAAAATCTCTTAGGACACAAAAGGAGCTGTCTGGAGCCGGGCAGGATTATGCCTGTGGCTCTGGAAGAGACTCCTGCATGGGGAAGAATGGGCAGAGAATCATCCCCCAAAAATATTGCTCAGTGTCCGTCCCAAAAATTAGACCCCAGGAAAATGGGCGCTCCTGGAGGGACAGGGCAAGGGATTTCCTGGCTCCGGAAGTGCCGGTTAGTGCACGTTCAGCACCATCTGCTGGCATTCTCTCCAGGAGCCAGCTCATCCCAGCCCCGCATCAGGGGAATAGGGCTGGGGGACAGAGCTCACCGTGAGCCCTGGCACAGCTCCAGGATTCTACAGGGTAAAGGCAATGCCAAAAGCAGCTGAGTGGTTTTCCATCAACTGAGGCTCACCTGCTGTGGATCCATGCAGGACCAGTCCAGGTGTCCAGCAGAGCATCTGACAGCTGCTGGAAAAGCAGTGTCATCATAGACTGGAGATTAGGAAGGAATTCTTCCCTGTGAGGGTGGGGAGGCCCTGGCACAGGGTGCCCAGAGAAGCTGTGGCTGCCCCATCCCTGGAAGTGTCCAAGGGCAGGCTGGAGCCACCTGGGACAGTGGAAGGGGTCCTTGCCCATGGCAGGGGGTAGAACGAGATGAGCTTTTAGCTCCCTCCCAACCCAAAGTATTCTATATGATGAAAAGTCAGACAAATGTGCTATCAGGAGTTTAAGGTCTCAGGGAGCACCAGAGGAAATCCCAATCCCTGTCTTTTTCCTACTACTATTTTAATTCCCCAGGCATTCACTGTAAATACAGGGCCAACAAGGTTTTGTATTCCAGTTTTTGTCAGTTCTTATTAACTCGAGGCAAACCCATGTGAGAATGGATGTAACCTGAAATTCACTGTTCTCTCTGGCAGTGATTTCTATGAGATACCTCTGAACTTCCATAAAAAGGATAAATGAGTTTAAAATTGCAGCTATTCAATTGGAAAACGCTGCCGAAATGCTGCTACGTATAACAGAATTAAGGTGGCAGAGTTACAACGGAAGAGCAGAAAAACATGCAGAAGAAAGCTCTAGAAACATAAAAGCAACTTTAGAAACACAACCCTGGAAACAAAGCAAAATGAATATTGTGATCCAAATGGTTACACCAGTCAAGCCTGAGCTACATTTACTGGGCGCTTGCCCTGCTGAGCCAAAGCCATGTGGGAAAATCATTTTCAGCTGTCAATATATGACAGAGCTGGGAAGGGACCCTGTGAGAAGAACTCGCTGAACAGACAGACCTGGCCTTGCTTGCTCAGTGATACACCTTGGGAAGAGGAGGTGAGGGAAAACATTGCCTCCAGCTCATTATTTCCAGGCTGTTTCACCTGTCAAAACACTCTACAACATCTCTGTAATCTGGAAAAAGGGCTGGAGAGTTCAGCTCCAAGGGCCAGGTTCAGTAACCAGGCAGGGGTGGAGCCAAAGACATCGGGGTCCCCCATCCCCTGTGTCTCCCTGGTTCACAGGGGTGTACAAATCCCCATCCACTGAAGCCCTGGGAATGCTTCTTCAGTGGGGTGCCTGATCTCCTGCCCCTGAGGTCACTCTGACATCTCTCAAGGTCTCAGCAGAAACAATTCTCAACACTCAGCAACAACGGCCTCAGCAACACAAGATCTCCTGCAAATCATCCAAGCTACTTTGACTTGGACTCCATGATCCTTGTGAGTCCTTTCCAATTCAGGATATTCTATGGTTTTGTAGAATAGAATGACAATCATTCTCCAGGTGCTGCTCCTGGGGCAGCTGCCTGCCTTGGAGAGGAGCTTCTCCATCCTCCCCTGTGGCTAAACGCCAACGTGGACACGAACAAGGTGATATCCAAGAGCTACCTGGCTCAAAGGCAGGTAAAAAAATGATGGTTTTCCCATTTCCCCACACTCCTGGCATACTGTAGAGCCCCACGTGGTCTGCTCTGCCTTTCCCACACTGCCTGAAGAACATGCCCTGTCATGGGATCAATGCTGAGCACATCCCTTCCCAGAGCTGTGTGAATCATTTCTCCCTTATCATGGTCTGAGGGAAGCAAATGAACCAGCCTGGAATTTATGTCCCCAGATCTCTGCACCAGGAAGGCTCCCACTGCCAGAGCACAGGCTGGGAAAAACAGACTTGAAAGATTCCAGAAGGGTGGGTTGTGTTAGACCAGTTGGTCCTTCTCCAAATCCAGCGGGATTTCAAAAGGATCAGGGGTACCTGGAGGGAAGCAGCAAAGCAGCAGGATGTTGACTCCAGGCACGTGAAGGATACAAAGCCATAGAAGAAGGGCTCTGGGATACGAGTTGCAGACACTGATTCTTTCCGCTGCTGAAAAGAGTGATCAAAGGTGGGGCATCTGGAAAGGGACATCGTTAAAATTTTTCTGGCTCAGAAGCAATCAGTTCAGGAGGTGTCTAGACTTTAATCGCTGGACAGAAGTGTCTGAAATTCACCCCCAGATGCTGAGACTCCAGGGCAGCTGACAAGCCTCATATTAGCTCAGGACTAATCTGCACCATCTGGCCAAGTCTGAGAGGAAAAGAGCAACTTTTCCACTTTGGGGCTGGATTGTCTCACTGCTGATCTGGCTGAATGAGTTTGCAGAAGAGAAAAATGATGCTTTTTAGTGCCCTGAGGCCTGCAGTAAAGAAGATCCTCCATGCTTTGAGAAGTCCTCAAAGGTTCCACATCTTGCATAGAGCTACATTAAAAGGAAGGAACAGAGCAGATATCACCTCACCAGACACCTGGACACAGCAGCACTTTTAGATTCCCAGCCTCAGGTTCCTTGGAGGGGCTGCAGCAGCTGTACCAGGACAGCTCTCCCCACTGATGTGAGGGACTAGCATTCAAAACACAAGATGCAGATCCTTAGGGATGCTTAGAAGGCTTTTTTTAGGGCTGCCAGGAAGTTTTTCAGCTCATAAGAGGCCCACTTTAGTCTGTTTTCTACCAAAGGTAACTGGACCCTAGAAATCTTGCAGTGATGAGGGCACAGCAAGGAAAGCAAGCAGAAGAGGTCAGGTAGCAGTAAAAATGGTCCTTCTCTCCTGACAAACATTCCTGGCCCAGGAAAAGTAGCAAAACTGAGCTGTCCCACCTGGATCCTGAAGGCTCTGGAGCCAGGTTCTCTTTATCTGTCAGTGTTTTTCATCTCCTCCAGGCAATATCCAGCCAAATCCACACATTAAAATCAGCTGTTCTGGGCTCTTTCACCTTGGATTCACAAATGCTTCCACCTTCTCTCACCAATCTGTCCTCCCCTGAACAGGGTTGTCATCCTGAAATGGAAACTGCAAGACCAGGCCACATGCATCCCCCTGCTTGTCACACAACTTTGTGGGGCCAAAATGTCCTTCAGGCATCGGTCAGCAGGTTACTCATCCCTGCATTCAGACCTGCCCAGCATTCCAAGCAAGGCAGACTCCAATTGGGTTCTGCATTCCTTGGCTGAAGCAAGAGCTCCTGTTTCTATGCCTGGCCTGGTTTCTGGCCATAAATCCATGGTGCATTAAGATCAAGGCTGCTCTGACTACCTGCATGCATTTGGAGAGGGAGAATTTCTCCAGAGGGAGCTTTAAAAGCTGTAGTTCACTTGGGTCAGAAGCCAGCTCAGGTATTAATTTTTTTTTATATATATGTATATATTTAATCTCCACCACTAAGTTACAAATAAAAACTCAGAGAAAGTTGTAAAGAACAGAGAACAGTCCTAATGTCGGTCAAATGGAAAATACTCCTGGATCAAGGGGAAGGCTTCCCTGCCCATGGTCTTTAAAGTCCCTTCCATCCCAAACCATCCTGGGATTATATGGCAATCACCATGGGGTTGCATCCCATGGGACAACATCCCGCAAAGGGATCAGGGCAGGAGAAAACAGGAGGAACATTCAGGAAACCTGCTGGTATGTGCACAAAGGGGTTGTAGGGGACAGGCTGGGTTTGGGGGCTCCTCTGGGAGAATCACGCTGCATGAGGGAGAAGGATTTTAAACAGGGAGAAGCAAGGAATGAAAGGAGAAGGAGGAAGGGAAGAGACAACAAATGACCATTCACTTAACACAAAGAAACCAAGATGTCAAGAACAACATTAATCAAGTCACTGAGGGATAAGACAAAATTCTGTAATTGCCTCTACCCTGATTGAGAAACCTGAGTAAATAAACAAAAGCAATGGGAATTGCTCATTTACGGAGCATGAATTTGGCCTAGTTGGTATCACTGAAACCTTCTGGGAGGAATTTGTATGGTTGGAATATATGTTCCAAAAAAAAAAAAAAAGAAAAAAAAAGGAGTCCATGCCCATAACCTGTTTGGGGAGGGCAGGGGGGTTCTCCATGGTGTTATCCAAGAACAGAGGGATGTTCTCTCCACTGTGTTCCCCTGCTCCTGAGCTGATGAGAGAGTCATCAAGCTCCTTCTCCTCTAAACTCTTACCAGGGGAGCAGGGAGTGATCCATCTTGACATTTCCAAAGCTTCTCCAGGACTAAAAGCCTTAGATAAGTCTTTTTTTTTTTTCTTTCTAGAATTTGCCAGAAAGGGACCTTTGTCTGGGCAGGGAAACACAGAACGACAGCTGACCTGGGAGACAGCCTTTTGCTTCAGTGGAAGCAATCCCACTAATCTTTTAATGCACACACAAAGCAAATGCCAAACTAATGAAACACCAGCTTATGCCTTCAAAGGGGAACATTTCAGCCCAGGCATAGCCAAGGGAACAAAACTGGGAGAAGTTAACAAAAGTCAAAGTGAGGATAAAAAAAATGTACTAGACGACCACAAATACCCTGATTTGAGCAAGACTCTTAAAAGGCTGGGGGATGAAAGACCAGAGTAAAGTGATGAGAGGCATGTAATCTTCATGGAGGAGAGAAGGAAAAGTAAGGAAGGATTTGATGCAAATCAGTTATTTCATTCCTAGTTTAAATTCATTGGGAAGGGAGGGGGATTAAAATAATTCAGCATCCAGGCAACTTCACAGGAGCTTAAGGAACCTTTGCAGTAGTGCTGCTATTTCTGGTATGCCAAGAGTAATCCTGAGATTAATTATTTCTTCTCAATTTAGGCAGGCACAGGCATTGCCTTCTTCCTCACCTCCTTGGGGGCAACATTCCTGGGAATACCTTCTCTGCTCTATTTCTTTTGCACCCTCCAAAGAACAGTCTTGGGTTTTCCCACTTGTTTTGGGGCTGTTTATTTCAAGTAACATGCAGGATCTTCTTAGGAATCAAACTCCATTTCAGCACCACCTGATACACCACACAAATCTTTGCGCCTCCAGCAGCCATTTCAGTAGAGTCCACAGAGAAACCCCCCCAACACCAACAGGGATACGTCTCAAACCTTTGGTAATCCTCTACCAAAATCCCATCTCCCAGTAGTTCCTTGCTATCCCCAAATGGTCTCCAAAACAAAAGTGTGTTTTCTGACCACAGGATCTCAGATTTATTTGGGTTCCTTTTCCTCCCATCTATTTCATGAGAAAGAAGAGATGATCCCAGGGATCAGAAGTCCTTTGATGATTTTTAGAAAAAGGCTGGGTTTACCTAAAAAAGAGCCCACTCCACTCACTATCAGCTGACTGATCACAGCCAGCACCTAATCTCTAAGTAATGCTGATCTGGAAAAAGGCTCCAGCTTTATATAAAGATACTTGCCAGCTGGTTAAAAGATGCAGGAGTGAACACAAGTAGTACCAGCTGCAGAAAAGATGACAACATCAGCTCAAAAGAGTCAACATTTTTAAAAGAAAGCAAAAGCCCTGGATGCCAGAGGAGAAGAAGATAATAAATACTAAGCTTAATAAATGCACCAAGCTCATATAGTGCAGCAGAGAAGGTGAAGATTTTAGAGTGGAGTCCAAGTCTGGCTCTCCTAATATGCAGTCCCTATTATTACAGAAGGGTTTTGAACACGAGGTAGCCCCAGATTCCCAAAGTTCTATGAAAGAGCATTCCCATGAAAAACTGAGCCCACAAAGTTGGAAAGGAGTAATTGAATCATAGAATAATTTGGGTTGGAAGGACCCTTAAAGGTCACCTTGTTCAACCTCCCTGCAATGAGCAGGAGAAGCACCAGGAATGAAGTGCTCAACTGATACGCAGGGTAACATCCTGATTTTAACAGGTAAGTTGGGCGTATCTCTGGAAGACTGATTTCCAAAGCTTGTCCCTGTTCTTGTGAACTGTGCAGCAGTGAATGGAGACCCTTCCTAAAAGGCGTGCCCTGAGCTGGTCATACTGGTCTTGCTGGTTTTGCAGGAGCACGAAAATGCTGCCCAGCCATCGACTTGTTGCAAAAATAGGAACTCAAAGCCTTCTCCATATGGGAAAGTGACCTCCAAATACCCTGTCTCACATTAAGCACTTCCATATTGTCCACGCCATCCTAGGACAGGATTTGGCACAAGCTTAGCTTATTTGCCCATCTCCCAAGAGCAGCAGATATTGGAGTGTACTTGAAGTCTCTCACAGCCCCAACACTCATGAACATCCCTAACTAACATCACGTCTGAACTTTTTGGTGGTGGCAGGAGCTCTGCACCTCCTGTTGCCCAGAGGATCACACTAGATAACTTCTCATCTTCAGAACTTCAACAGCCCTGACCTAAAAATCACTTTAGAGTTAAGAAAATGACTTTTTTTAAAACCATCATTTCTCTCTCATAATCCTGTTAATGCAGCTTCATTGTTCAGCTCCAGAAAGACTACCTGCTGTCTCTTCACATAAAGAGCTGGTGACAGGAGGAGCTTTTTTACTCAAATGATTTGCAGAAAAAAGTTCCTGAACATGCACTTGACTCCTCAATTTGCTTTATGCAAGTTGTCCATGAACATGATAATTTCTTCCATCTATAAGACTGCTTGAAGTGCTCTTATCTCTGCCACTCCAATTTGTTTTAAAATTCTATTTCAGTAACATTGCAAAAAAGGCCAAGGAAGCTGTGGCTACCCCTCCCTGGCAGTGCTCCAGGCCGGGTTGGACGGGGCTTGGAGCAACCTGGGGTAGTGAAAGGTGTCCCTGCCCATGGAACAAGATGAGTTTTAAGGTCCCTTCCATCCCAAAGCATCCTGTCATTTATGATCACCCCTAGCAAAGGCTGGAGGGCAGCAAGATGATGACATGATTTCAAGTGGAAACACAGTCACTGGGAGCTGACTTGTGGCACAGAAACTCTCAAAGCTTGAGGCAACTGATGGAGTGCACAGAGCTTTCCAAGTGTGTAATGGCTCTGATTAAAGATGTCAGCATGAGCACTGAGAGCAGGCAGCCAAGAGACAGTGAGAAACATGCACTGGGCCCGAGCTGGAATTTAAAATATCCACTTAGTAATGAAACGTGCAGGAAGAAAACCAAAAAACCCCAAACAACAAGTAAAAAAAAGATGAGCAGGGCAGGGAAAGGGTGAGAGGGATTAGCAAGACCAAAATACTACAGATATGGGATAGAAGACACAGAGAACCATATCTGGGTGCTGCTCTGCTAGACTACCTGTTAAAGACAATTTTAGAAGATTCTCCCATGTCAGTCTGCCAGGGAAACCTTCCACCAGCCCAGGGTGCTCCAACTCCACTCCTGGTGGTGGCACTTCCCCCAAGACAACCAAGAGCAGCAATTCAGAGACACCATCAGTTTTTTTGTAGAGATCTTACATTAAATTAAAAACACAACAAAAAGAAAGGAACCTGAATTACAGTCCCCATTATCCTGCTGGTCCTGGGAATACTTTACAATCCCTACAGACAAATCCCAGAGTCTTGCAGTTTCCCATCAGATCCTGACAAGTATATATACAATTACAGTGATGTCTTTTGCCACAAATGCAGAAAGGGCACAAGGATGAGGCAAGTTTTTATTACAGTCTTTGTACAATAAGTTAAATTTCTCTGTGTCAGCAGCTGAGAACTTTGTGCCTCCCCCCCTCACGAGATGCATATTCCTGTCTCCACCAAAGCATCCTTAAACATTACCATCCCAGATTTTATGTGAGGCATGTTGAAGCTCCCCACTGGAATTCCCTGCTCTCCAACCCCACTGTTGTGGTGTTTTATGAGGCAGCTGCTTTGAGATACAGCAGCACAGAACCACCACAACTGCAGCAACCACAGCAAGACACTCAGGCTTAGAAAGAACCAAAAACTAAACTCTCAACAAGAAGCTCCTCAAAGGAATGCAATCGCTTTTCCAAGTCTTTCAGACAACGTATTTTAATTAATATTTATCCTACCTACTTAAATGCCATAATCTGTGCCATGTTCAAACCACAGTATTCAACAATCAGCCCTATTAATTCTGCCCACCATGGCATCTCCCTGTTCCAGATGCAAAGGGAAGCACACAGCAGAGAACAGAGGGATTTTTGCAGCCTTCCACGTGTGCTGGAAAAGCAACAACAGCTGCAATAATGTGCTCAAGGAGATAAACATTCTAGTACGGGAAAGCTTCCCACAAACAACAGCACTTCTTCAAGCATCAATTTTGTCTTCCCCTCATTTACAAGAAGTGCCTGTTGTCAGCTTAACTCAACAGCTATTTCCAAGTAGCAAACAGCTAATGGGCCACTGGGAGAAAAAGCGCTTAAATTCAGCTCCTGCTGCTCCAGAGCTGTGCTGAAGGTGTAGAACCTCTGGAAATAAGAGGCTGGAAGGATGGGTCACACCAGGCATCAGAGCCATGGTCTGCTGGCCACAAAAGGCAGAAAGAGGAGTCGTGTTACCACAGGAGATCCAGCTCATTTGGGAAAGCCACGTCCACCTCTGGTTTCTGCCTGACACGGACCTGACAAAAACAGAGTTAAACTCCCCCAGCATGGCACAACTTCCAGTATTACCTCTGTTTTTACAGCAAGCCCATCTTCAGGAAGGCCCAGACCGACTCAAATTCAGTCACCAAGAGGTGGTCAGCACCTGAGGGGAAGGAAGAAAACACACTCCATACATCTTCAAGCTCCAAACCCTGGGGAATTATAAGATTCCTGACATGTATCAGGGGCCTCTATTAAGATCATTATTTGCTGTCAGAAAGTCTTCAGGCAACGTGCAACCTGTTCTAAATATAGCCCCATTTAAAGATTTTTTAGGGGAAAAAAAGTAAAAACAAAAAAGCCAAAATAACTTAGAATGAAGAGTGACATGAAGACAAGAGCCACAGTGGCGCAAACTCCAGCAAGGGGATTTTTAAAGGCAAACCTTTGCACCTGCAAACACACATTCCCTAGGAAGATTTCAGTGGAGAGCTGCGTCTCCTACACTCTGCTGCAACACCATCAGCAATTCCTCCTCCCTGTTCTGGGAGCTACCTGTTAAATCCCTCCCCAGGAGAGAACTTGTCTTCTTAGGGGTTCTAAACCTTGGCCAAAACCAGTTTTCCCTACCAAGAGCTCTGCACCACAGCAGTCCCCAAGGGCTAGGTGCTTACCTGTTGCAAGTGGAGGCAGCAGGAGCATAAATCTCCTGGACTGCCCCTGCAAGCAGATGTTGCGGGAAAAGGTCAGCAGAAAGCTGGCAGGGAAATTAGGAAAGGCATCAGCAAACATGGCCTGAAATACTTAGGCCCTGCTCTACAGGGCAAAACACAGAACAGCCCCTTCCAGCCTCAGCAAACACCTTTCTGTCCTTGGGAGAGGCGCGAGCTATAAGTCTGAGCCTCCAAGGCCTCGCTCCCAGTTTTTGGGATGGATCCAGCCTCAGAGCAGCAAAATTCAGACAGGGACACCCCTGGTTTCCATCTGTCCTACCGGCCACCCATCCCTTCAGGCTGGAAGCGACTGTTGAGGGTGAGATCCAGCCCCATCTGGACTTGGGGAAGCAGCTCCTGTGGTCCCCAGCCCCTCTAGTTTGAAGAGGCTGCTGTAAGTGGGTGGAGAACCCTCACAGTCTGCCGAGCACCAGCAGGTGGAGGTGGCAAAGCCCCGGACAAGAAGTCTGAAATCCTTTTCACAACTCCAGTTCACTCTTATATTTACTCCAGGGACCATTGCCATTTGTGCACATAATCCCCTGAGGAATCCTGGAGCCTTGGTTTGTTCATAAATCCCTGGGGCTGGCTACAAAACACAAAGTGCTTTTGATAACAGGGCCAATGCCAGCGTGTGAGGGGTTTGTTCCCTCTTTGCTCTCCTGGCAGAAGGGAATAAATACAAACATGGAATTCTCTTTACCTTCTCTCTATGCCCTTGATGATGTCATAGCCTTTTTCCTCATTTGTTAAACCTCTGCTTTGGCAGGACTCCTGCAATAACAGTCCCTGCTGATGGGCAGGTGTCACCTGATCATTCACCTCTTGAAGCATCCCCAAGTGAGAGCGAGCCTGGAGGGCTGATCTTCTTACTCCCATGGAATAACGTTGCAAATATAACTGCCCTGTTCCCAGATAAGCTCAAAGGACCCAGAGCAGAGTTTGCTTAGAGTACACACTGGCACAGACAGCATGGGGATGAACATCCTTCAGAGAGCTTTTGTAAGCCAATTATACCAAATCAAACACAAAGCTACTCTGATTCCAAAGGAGTGACTCTAAGCATGTTTAGTTTCTTAAATTAATCCAGATTAATTTCTACTGCATACATAAGATACAATATTCCTACGTCACTGTACTGCCCCAGCTAGCAAAGAGATCTTTATTACCACATCATTTTCCCCTGCACCCACATCACAGTTTAAAGCCTTTCCTGGCTCTTGGGAACTTGCAGACAGGCTGGAAGGTGACTCCAACCCCTTCCACACCAAACCTCCTGTGAATGACTGATAATTAAAAGTTGGTTTGACATCGTTTCTGTCTCTAAAAACATCTGAAGAGCTATGTGAGACTGCTTGTGAGCAGCTTGGAAAAAAAACCAACCCATCAGGCAAAAAGCCTTGCTTGAAAGGAGAGAAAGGGGTCGAGAAAACCCTGCAGGGTCTTTCTCCACCCCTCCCTCTCCTCACTTCTCACTACCACGTGTGAGTTGTGAAGTTGCTGGAGACCTCGAGGAGCAGAGACCTGCCGAGAAGGGGAGAGCAGCTGGGTATTGGGGTTTATGGCTGGCCTGGAGACCGTGAGGATGAGGTAGATATTGACCTTGACAAGATTATTGTGTATCCTTGAAGCTACTGGAAAGTTTCGAGTTGGCAAAAGATCCTAAGACGGAGAAAGAAGAAAAGGCTGAAGCAGAAGCCATGCTAAAGGCCATCCAATAAGATTAATAAAAACCACTGGTTGTCCAATAGGTGTTAGACACATATGCTTAAGATTGACGTATCGAAGAGTGCTTGTAGACAACAGAAGAGATTTTGGAGCTCAGCTCACCATGAAGAAGCTTTTGCAAAAGATCCAAGTGTCGCATGTCCCACCTCAACAAGCGACAGCTGGGACCCGCTCTGAGATGCTGAACCCACCCTGGACTTCTGGAAGTCTGGGCACGGGCTCAGCCCTGGGACGGGATCGGAGGGAGCTCTGATCCCAGCACAAGCCACTGCTCCCCCAAAACCTCGGCCCAGGAGGGAGCTCGTGCAGGAGGGCTCCCTCCTGTTAAACACGGGCCGAGCTCTGCCCAAGGACAGCACAAAGCTGCAAAGCTCGCACGACCCAGCGCCCATGGGAACCCACCCGGCCACATTCCGACCGCATTCCAGAGGGCTCGGCACAGCCACCGACACCGAAACGTGTGCTGGCAGCTCTCTCCTGTGCTTTTTAAGTAATCTGAGCTTCTCCCAACTTTTCTCTCTCTTTCCTCCTCTTTCTCTGTGCTTTAGCTTTATAGTTAATAAAATCTATCGATCGTTTTCAAATCCAGCATCTGGTCTCGTTTGTACCTTAATTTTGCTTAGGGGATCAAAACTTTCTTTGCGGGATGTTATGTTAATTCGGTTTGTAACACCTCCACCCAAGCCAGCAGCAGTCCGAGCCACTTGGCAACAGGAGAGACTCGAAGCAGGATGAGTGATGCTCTGCAGGGATGCAGGAGGGAAAAAAAATCAGCTCCCAATTCTTCTGAAAGAAACAAACAATTTTAATTTGGAAGCTGCTGCCGAAGCAGTCCTCAAATACCTCTCTTGGTATTTGAAACAACCAACTCCACCAGTCAAAGAACATCATGCTATCAACTTCCTGAAAGGGGAATAAAGCCACTGATAAAAAGCACAGGCACTGAACCCCTGGCAGAGAAAACTCAGGCAGATGTGGCAGAGACAAGAACAAAGTAATGCAAAAGTTCAGTCCTGTTTCCTCACTCCAAGAGAGTCATAACCAATAAGAAACACTTCCCTGGTAAATGTAAGAAACACATCCTGTCCCCAGATCTGAGGAACAGCATCTCCCAGGTGAGGGTCAGTGTGAAGGGAGGAACGTGCAGGTAGCAAACCCCTGGCCTGGGTCTGCAGCAAAGCAAAGCTCCCAGGAGAGCAATAAAAGCTTTCAGGCAGATGATGAAACCTATTTCCTCCTAACAAGCTGCTCCTTTCCCAGGAGCTGTTACACTTTTCCCTGCATTAGCTGCACTAACTGAAAATCAGCTCCCAGAGGGAACTGAGGTCTATCCAAAGCATAGGCATTGGCAGTGGAGCTTGGACAGGTCATCACATCTGCAAGGATCACCTTTCCTCTATCCCATCCCCTGCAAGCTCAGTCTTCCCATTCCTGGCGTCAGAATCCCAGAATGGGGCCTTAAAGCCCATCTCATCCCACTCTCTGCCACAGGCAGGGACACCTCCCGCTATCCCAGGTGGCTCCAACCTGCCCTTGGACACTTCCAGGGATCCAAGGGCAGCCACAGCTTCTCTGGGCACCCTGTGCCAGGGCCTCCCCACCCTCACAGGGAAGAATTTCTTCCCCATATCCCATCTCTCCCTGCCCTCTGGCAGTGGGAACCCATTCTCCCTTATCCAATCCCTCCAGACCCTTGTCCCAAACCCCCTCTCCAGCTCTTCTGCCACCCCTTTAGCCACTAGAAGGGGATCAAAGTTCTCCCAGACCCTTCCCTTCTTCAGGCTGAACACCCTCAGCTCTCCCAGCCTGTCCCAGGACAATGACTGGTACCTCAACTGTGACAGCAGAAATTCAGGGAGCAGTGGCACCAGCCATCTCACAGGAAGGACTTGGGGCTCCCAGGTTTCTCCCAGAGCTGCTCAGTTTGCTTCCAAAGCAGAAGAAGCCCTCGAGGACACAAAAAGCAGTTTAAGGTGCAAATGATGTTCAATCACATTTGTTTTCAAGCAAAATGCAGCCCAGCCAGACATGCTGAGACAACAGACCAGGTGATCCAAGAAATCATTTAGTAAACTCTTCATGCTGAACACGAGTGTCAAAGGTTTGAAAAGCTCAAGTTCAAAGTCCCCTGCAAGTCATTTGTGACTGGAGTGTAAATGACACCAAGTCTAATTTCTGAGCCAAATCCCAGAGCTGGTGCTGGTGACATTCAATCCATCTGTAGAGCCAGAGTCTTAATACCACATTTTAAACCCCCACAGAACATCAGAGGAACTAAGTATTTTCTAATACTTGTACACAATAAAATTTATGAAACAGATAATAAAAGCCATCCATCTTCATTTATAAGTCATGGCTTTTGCCTTTGTTAAATTTAATTGCTTCCCCTGTGGCTTCAAATCAAGGGCAGATTCCATTAAAAGTAATTACTTTGCTGTGCAGCTGCTGTATCAAAGTTGCTTGATAATGGTTAATCTACTAAGTGATGGCAGCTCCTAAATGAGGGTGATGATTTTCATTAATAACTTCCCATGAAGATGATGCTGGAATTTACACCTGCACTGACACGATAACCACAGCGACAGCTCCGGAGGGTCCTGTGTCCCCAGGTCACCAACCAAGACACACAAGACCCTAACATCACAAGCTCCTGCTGCAGATGCCAAGTTGAGGACAGTGTGGAGCAGGCACTGGCAGCTTGCTCCATGTGCTATCCACGTGGTTTCCACTCAGGGTTGTGCAGATTTGTCTGTAGGCTGCTCCATCCCTGGAAGTGTACAAGACCAGGCTGGACGGGGCTTGGAGCAACCTGGGACAGTGGAAGGTGTCCCTGCCTGTGGCAGGGGGTAGAAGGAAGGGTTGGTCTTTAAGCTCCCTTCTGACCCAAACTAGTCTGTGATTCCATGGAAGCAGCATCTCCCACATACATTCACTTCAAGGGACTTGTTCTTTTTTTTCCATGAGAGTAAGACACATTCCAGCTGAAAGTAAAGCAGGGGCAGGAGGCTCCTAGTAATCAGAGACAAAATTCAGGAGGAAGGCTTCAAATAAACCCCTCATTTTTCTTCCTCCCACTTCATCTCTTCTCCCCACAGGGTACAAGCCCAGAAACACACCCCATCCCAAAGCTGCAGCACTCTGGGCAGAGGGCCATTTCTATCACACAAAGAATGGGAGAAAGGCTAAAAGATCAAAAAAAGCCACTTTTTTTTCCCCTCCAAATGCCAATTTTCAGCTGTTTGACAGTTCCACCGGAGGATTTTACTTTTAACCACTCATGACCCAAGTGCTCAGTTATACAGCAACGGCTTTGCCATCCACTCCAGACTAGCTAAAGCTGGACTCGATGATCCTTGGGGATCCCTTCCAACTCATGATATTCCATGAATTCTGTGGGTTTAGGCACCAGCATTCGCCTCAGGACATGGCTGTCCAGTGCCCACCATGGCACATCTACAATAAATCAAGAATCTTCATGTTTTTAACCATCAGATTCTGGCTTTATAAGCAGGCTGTAGACATTTCATAGAAAGCCACACCAGCTTTTTCAGCCACGGAGTTTTACAGCTTAAATCACAAAAATCAGGAGCGTGAGCAAAAAGGTTAAGAATAAGAAACTTAACACCAGCTATTTTTAACATAATACTGAGAGTAACACCCTGCAAGCAAGACACACATGGAGTCTATGAATAAAGTAAAAATAAAGCCTTCTGCACATGCCTGCCCCTCCATGTTGAAAGGATTAATTTCCACGTGGGAGGCCAGAGAAAGAAAAAAAACAAAAAAAAAAGGATCCCAGAAACCTGCTAGGAAATGCAGTCAAAAGGGCAGGTTCCTGTTCCAGCAAGCAGAGATGATCCACATGGAATGGCTCTGGCAGAGGGAATTGAAGGCTTTCCAGCCTTTTCCAATTAATTGCCCTTCAGGGAATTAATCAGGGAATTAGGTAGGAATTAGGTACCTTCAGGGAGAGGGGCTGGGGCTGCAGAGACTGAAAGTCCTGGCAGCAACTTCCTTTCCACACAGAGAGGTAGACTGCTGCATCCCCAACTGCTCCAGTATTAAATCAAAACTACCACCAGGAGCACCTCTATTCCTAGCCAAGCTCCTTCAGCATGACAGAGCCCTTCCAGAGCAGCTGCTCCTTTGCCTGTTGTACACCCCACACTTCCAAGGTTCCCCACTCACACCTTGGACTTCACGAAGCCACTCATGCCCATCGCTGTCCCTTTTATCCTTGGTTTCCCTGCAGAAGCAAAGCCTTGCCTTGTGTCCATGATAAGAGATCACACAGGATTTGTACACTGAGAGTTTCAATTTCCCCTCCAGAGCAATAAAAATCTCCTCAGGTCAGATGGAAACAACACCTACCTATGAATCAAATTTTACCGGAAAGCCAAGGGAAGCTCAAATATTCCTGAGACTAGAAAAAGAAAGGAGTTATTTATTCTTGCAGTTACACCAAGCAAGAGCTGAAAAGGTGTTACATTGCTGCCTGTTTAGCTACACATTCAAAAATAAATGTGTTTTCTTGGTGATGGTGAGAGTGCAAATCTCCAGAGAAAACAAAATTAGAATGGAAAGCTGGCAAGGGGGAAAGATATTTATTCAGACTATGGCTGTCAGAAGGGTCTGTTCTCATTAAAGGCTCTATTGTTGTCCACAGGCCATCTAGGCACAGATCTCCTCACTGAGAGGCAGCCAGGCAGGGACAGAGCCCTTTTGGCACATGTGGGATGCCCAGGGATGAGCCTCCATCCCCAATCCTGCAACTCAGTGAGGCAGAGCAGCCAAGGGCAAGGGCTGAGTCAAGCTCCTGATGAGCCATTTGCTTGTAATTACAAGAGGGAACAAGCAACGATTCCACCAATTCCTCTCAGGTTTAATCAAGCCTTCAGAAGATAAATGGAACAGCCACAACCTTTCCTGCCACGGTGCCACTGCTCTCACATTGCTGCTCCAGGAGACTGATCCCTCAAGGACACGAGGGGGATGTTTGGAGCAGGAAAGGATCAGGTCTCATGGGACTGGACAGCAAGTGCAGCAATCCCTGCTGTGGAGAGCAAGGTTAGCACCAGGCAGAAAGGTGAAGATGGATTTTAGGCTGGGTCAAATTACAATCCTTAATAAAGCAAAGAGATATTTTAAGCTAATGTTTTAATCTGACCAGAGCCCCTCTGCTCTGGAGCCAGGCTAGCTGGGGGTGTTCACCTGGAGAAGAGAAGGCTCCAGGGAGACCTTAGAGCCCCTTACAGAGCCTAAAAGGGGCTCCAGAAGAGCTGGAGAGGGACTGGGGACAAGGGGTGGAGCGACAGGTCACAGGGAAGGGCTTCCCACTGCCAGAGGGCAGGGAGAGAGATGGGATACTGGGAAGGAATTCCTGGTTGTGAGGGTGGGCAGGCCCTGGCACAGGGTGGCCAAAGAGAAGCTGTGGCTGCCCCATCCCTGGAAGTGTCCAAGGCCAGGTTGGAGCCACCTGGAACAGTGGGAGGTATCCCTGCCCAGGGCAGGGGTTTGGGACTGGATGAGCTTTAAGGTCCCTCAAAACCCAAACCATTCTCTGCTTATATGAGCTGGAATAGCTCTGGAAATAGGATACTTGCTCTGAGATGGTGTCAGCCCAGCTGTACAGCTCCACATACATTTTATTGGCATGTGACAAGTGTAAGTAAAAAAATGTGCCATAAACATGCCTAGGAGTGCAACCTTTGGGTAGCAATGTGTAAAGTCACAATGCAACTCATGCTGTGGAGTGCTGCCAGAACCAAGGCACTCTGGTTTGCTTCTCACAGTAATGAATGCACCGAAGAGCTGCTGTGTGTTGCATCTTCCCCCAGCTTCAGGGGTCAGGAGTTCACTCCTCCAGCTTGGAACATCCCAAACACCATTTACCAGGAAAATGCCTTAAAATATTCCAGACATGCTCTCAAATTCCAGCTCTCTTCACCTCGACCAGTGGAAGGTTTAGAGGAACTACTCCTAGTGCCTCAAACCTGAGATGTTACATTTTCAAAGGAATCTGAGGTTAAGAGCTTTAACATAAAAGGAGAAAATACAAGCTGAAAGTTTTGATTCTTACTTTTATGGCCCCTTTATCTTTAAAGCTCTTTGAAGGGCCATTAATGAAGAGCAAATGCAGGTACAGAAGTGGAATAGGATTTCTTTGCCATGGGCATGGACCCTTCCCACTAGACCAGGCTGCCCCAAGCTCCATCCAACCTGGCCTTGACATCATATTCCTAATAAAGAAGAGGCTGGACCTCACCAAGGTCATGCTTTAGTAATGTCTGTCACAGGAAAAAAAGCCATACAAACCCCAAAACCAAAACTGCCCTTCAGACTTTCAGCTAAAATCAGAATATTAGATGCCACAGAGCTCCCTCTTCATCATACTCCACATGAATCAGAATGAGAAAGAGCACATCCAACCTCACAGTCATCTGCAGAGTGGGATGCTCATGCACAGGAAGCCAAGATCCAGAGCTAAAACCCAAAAGCACAACCTCTAACTCATCACAGTTTTAATTGGTTTCAGTCCCAAAAGAAATACTCCAGGAGACATGAACTGAACCTGTCAGACACACAGGGATGGGAAAGAGGCACACAGGGATTCCAGAGAGAGATCTTTAAACCACCAGGCTAAGACTTGGACACTCAAATTGGTTTCTGTGCAAAAGCACTAATGAAATTTTATGGCTCTGTGGTGGTTTAAGCACCACAATATTAACTAGGGGGCACTCTTAGTAATGACGAGAAGAATGACAGAATGTGACAACAGCGAAACACTTTATTTGTCTGGAGCTCAAAGAAAACACAGTTTAGGGAACCCCAGACTCAAGACATAAAAACAAGCACCCAGCAAAACCACAAAAAGGAAAACCAAGAAAAAAGGAATAAGGGAACTGCTTTCAAAGGCCAGCCAAACTGGCCACAGAGAGGCAGTGGAAAAGGAAGAGCCACTTTCTCTTTCTTCTGGAATCTCTGAAAAAAAACAACAACACAGTGAAAGGTTCTCCCCCCCCAACCCGGGATGTTATTTGGGGAAGCTTTCAACCTGTAGTTGTGCTCGTGTGGCTCCAATGCCGATGGAGGTGGGCTGAGTCAAGCCACGGGGCCTGGGAGTAGGAGAGGGGGAGCCGTGC
>VXBA01002639.1:16642-36795 GCA_013399895.1 Serilophus lunatus | reverse complement strand
CCGCCCACCCCCCCCCCTCCCCCCCCCCCCCCTCCCTTTTCAACCCACTACAGGCTCCTTCAGAGCCATGACAAGACTGGTTGAATTTGAACAACCTCCAGTGAAAAACATGCATAAAACCCCCATTTTATGAAAGGACAAAGCTTTCTACTTTACAAACGAGGCAGGAAGGAGAAATTAAAGAGAAACTGGAAAAAAAGAGCCTTTTTTTCTTTTTTCCCCCCCTTTTTGAAATCAAAGGGATTTTACCTCCCTTGAGGCAACAGAAAGTAAAGATAATCATGAAAAAGCTGAACGAAGCAAAAGTTTTGTGGAGGTTCACATGTGGATTTGACCCAGATACAGGGAACATTCTTGTGATTAATTCGTAGGTTATAATTTTATACTACAGAGCTCCAACTGCAGCTCTAAAACAAATTGGACAGAGTGTCTTATTACTCCCTCATATCCCTTGATAGATCACTAAGTATCTGCATATTTTAATTATTTGAAACAGACCACGAGTCGTTATTTCCCCTTTGAATTCTGGCACCAAGTTGGATTTTCTTTTTGTGACCTGTGAACTGCACAAAGGCTCTGGGACACTACAGGAATATTAAACCCTTTGCCAACATCCCAAAAATCTGTGGGAGGTACCAGGTGCGCACATACTGCATCCTGGACTGTCCACCCCTTTCCTGTGTTCCCTCAGATGCCCCCAGAACCCTCCATCCATGAGAAGGCACCTCCTGAGGGTCCCTGTGCTGCCCTGACCCGCCCTCAGCTCCCTGGAAAATGGAACTTGCAGCATTTCAGTCACATCAGCTGACCTGTGCACCCACCCAGGGCACGGCCCAGCGCACGAGCTCAGTGCACAAAACGGCACAGCCAGCTTTTGCCTTATCCACAAACCTGACAGCAGGTCAAACGTTTGCAGCAGATACACCCGGGGAAAAATGCGGTTTTCATTAGAAACATGAAGCCTCCTTAGACATGTATCAGTTTCCTACGAGACAATGTCTCCAAGGGCACAGAAAACACTCCAGCCTCCCTGACCTGAGTGGCCCCCAGGGGATACACTCTCACCACACTTAAGGTGCTCACTCAATTAGATGAAAAACTATAAATTCCAGCATCTCTGCCAGAGCAGAGCCTGTCTAAGGCTGGGTTGAGGATTAAACCCCCTGCTCTGGCTTAGCAGGTGTGAGCATCTAATCACACAGTGATTCTCAAGCGACTTGAGCTGGCTGCTGAGGTATTGTTACCAAATAAGCTTCCTTCTCTTTGCTGTCCTCTGCACTGCTTGGGTTTCCCTCTATAGATCAAAATCCTGATTTTTCTGTGGGTATCTCCCCAAGGCTCCTATGCTGGCAGCTCTTCAAATTCCCCTCCCCCTTTCTGTGGTGAAGATAGTTTAAAATTACTCTCTCCCCTTCCATGAGGAGCTCAAAGCCTTTCTAATCCTCCAAACCCATCACTCCGCGCTGTTGTTTGGCCAGGAGGTGTCTCCAGACAAGCCACAGAAAAGGTCTTTAGATATTTTCTCCAGCAGAGACAAAACAGTGAGATGGAGACATGGATATCCAAGACAGCTCACAGAGGCATCTCCATCTATTTCATGCTTTTGGTATTCACTCCATACAAATCCATCCTGCCCTACAGGCAGCGTTCTACATCAGAACAGAGGAAGTTTTTCTTCTTACTGCTTTATGCCCAGAAGGCCAAAATCAACATACCCCTGCAAACCGGCTGGGATAGGTAATAAACAGCTGAAGAATGTACTTTCCTCCCTAGGCTACATACATCTAAAAGACATTTGATTCCACTAAAGGCAGATTCTTTTGTACTTGGAAAAAACAGTGTAGAATGGGTGCTTATTTGGAACAGAATCAGCATCATAGTAGCCAAAGCTTATTAATTATGAATCTTATCAACTGCTCACTGAAATTTGTTCTGCTAGCACAGGGTAATTGCCTGCAAAAAGTGATGCTTTCGAATGGAAAAACACCACACTGCAAAATAGCCCACACCCTTCCTCTTCCAGGAGATATCCCCTGTTTGTTGCAGAACAACTGCAATCAGGGTGTTCATCGCAACAAGAAGCACTGCAGGGCATCACCTGTTGAAAAACATGGGAGCACTGGCAGGAGCTCTGGTTGCACAGGCATGCTGCTGGCACACACCATATAACACAGCCCAGCTCAGAGTGCCCCACGACGCTGAATCTTCCCAAATTTTAAGCAGAAGGGTTATTTTCTGCTATCCAGCCCGACTTGGACACAAGGACTATAACCAATAGCACTCAACACCTCCAGGCTACAGACAGTGAGTCAGTCCCTGCTCAAACAGTGTTACACTCACTGAGAGACTCCCATTAAGTGGTGAACTAAGACCAAACATCCCCCAACAGCTCTGCAGGGCACAGGCAGCATTTAACATCAGAATTATTTATAGGCACTGATTCTAATCAGCCAGCAAAGCCTCCCGACTTAATTGCACTTTACATGCACAGCACACAAACCCATCCACCTTGGCAAAGGAAGAGGCTCATCCCCAGCACAGCAGCACCCTCCTGAACGTGCGAGCACAGCACTTCCAAACTGCCACATTCCTTGAGGAATCGGGGCTGGGCGAGCCACCACCCACAAACCCTGCACTAAAGTCATTTCACTAATAACTGGTTCCTTATACACAGCCCACCAAGAGTAGCTTTTCAGAGGGACCACTCCCCACCTCCCCTCAGTGCCAACCTCTTGGGTGTGTTTGCCCCTCCTTTAGGCGGCATTGCTGCAGAGTTGCCCCAGCTGTGGCTGATGGGTCCAGCTGTGCCCTGTGGAGAATCCATTGAGAACACCTGGGACCTTTCCTGGACCCTCCCCTGCGTTGTCTGACAACTAAATTAAAAATGTACAGATTTCACTTTCTGCCGTGTCACCAACCTCACTGATTTAGAAGATCTAAACTCTCACGCCATTTTGGGGTGGCTTTACACTTGAAAACAAGTAAACACCCACGATCTTTTTGTCCTGCGCAGGCTTAGCACATTTTATGTCCCAAGTTTCCTCAGCCTTCCCTCCTGTGGTTAATGACATCAGTGATGTTCTTCAAATGAATAACCCCTCTTGTGCCCCAGTCTTCTCTAAGACTACATATCATGAAGGAAATGATAAAAACTAGAAAGTAACAAATCACAGCTGAAGTGTTTATAAAGTAATAACACAAATACTATGCAAAAAAACCCAAACAACAACCTGCTATGGTTCATTTTCTGCCGTCTCAGACACAGGTCTCTTCACTACATAGATACAATTTTATTTCTGAAGATATAATTTCCTTATAAATCTGTACAGAAATAGCCAAGTATGGTAGCACACAAAAACCCCTGCTCTGAACCAGTGAGATAAATTCTATTCTTGTTTAGTTTGATATTAATTCAGCAATTTACAGCAGTGTTGCAGAGGTCAGAATGTGCCTGAGAATCTGATTTTTTTACCACTCTAAGAATTAATATAGGCTAACATATTGATATAGTTGCTAGACTCATTAATCTAGTCATTAAAAATCTATATGGAAAACAAATTCCATTCAAAAACTGATATTAAGTAATGCATTTTCAAAAACTGGTATCCACCACTTTGAACAAAGGGATCAATAAAGGATTTGTCTGTATTTGTTGGAATGGTCTTTAGGGCCCCTTCCAACCCAAACCATCCTGGGATTCTATGTTTTTATGTATTCAAAGAGCAGCTGTTGGGTTAAAACCCAGCACTTCTACTTCAGAAGGAATAAAGGGTATTAAGTGTTCTCCCAGCAGTGCTGCTGAATTAAAATGAGCCTGGGGAAAAGAGATGGGGGAGTTCTGCAGGAGCTGGCTGAGATCTCCATAGTCCACTCAGGGTGTGAGCAGCAGGAAAGCTCTGAGTGCCCAGATGAGGCAACTGCAGCCCTGACCTTCACAACTCCATTTCTGTCAGCACTGAAAACACACTGTGAGACCCGACCTGTCCCCTTTGCACCCCGTGAAAGTATTAACTCAGCTGATTATTAGAGAGGCCTCAGCCAGGTATGTTAATGACTCCGTAAAGAGTTCCTGTTAATCAGCTGTCAGTGAACAATGGTATTTCTAGGATCCTTTCCAGATGCAAAGCTGTTGGAGGATATTGTCCTCGAGGATCTGCATTACATTTCCTTCTAATCAAGTTCCCTGTGATGTTTTGATTGGGATGAAAGGAGATAGTCGATTATTACTCTAATGCAAAGGGACCTATTTCCCTTGTTGACCCTTTCAGATAAAAGGCATTTAATGGCAGGAGATTCCTGCTCCAGCATTGGAAGAAGAGCAGTGAGGAACGAAATCTGAGCAGCCAGTTGGTTGTCACTGAGGAACAGAACTGTGGCAGTCCTCGCCTGGAGAGAGCACAAGCCATAAAATGTGCTAAAATGAGGTAGATTCACAAAATACCACCAAGCTGCAACTCCTTGAAGGAAGCGACTGCACAACGGGCAGCCATCTGTGCTTGGTCCCAACATTCAGCCTGCTAGAGACTGGGATTAACACTGGCCAGACTGATCTGCTCCTGTCTGCTGTCAGCAGCACTGTCTGTTCCAGAGCCTGCCCATGGCACTAACAGATGTCCTGAGCAGCTCAAAGCTTGCACCGAGCTCTGAGTCTGCATTTCAATTCCTCTGGTGCAAGCTCTGCCGCTGAAAGACAGGGAAAGGTGCAACTAAAAATAAAAAAAAATAAAATTCCTTCCCAGGGTTTCGATAAATAAGCTGAAAATGCCCGTTTGGCACCTTGTTGACACTGGAGGAAAGCTCAGCAGAGGTGCCAGCAGGTGGGAGGCAGCACAGAAACACAGGCAGGGGCCGGAGCTGAGCTGTCAACCCGAAGAAGGATCTGACGTGTTGGACTCTCCCTCCCTGACAATTCCCAGCTGCTATTTTAGGAAGATTACAAAGGTTTTACCTCTTATTTTCCATCTTGCACTTATTACTATAAAGCGCCATTGGCATTGCTGTTAAAATATAGGAAAGACCCTGAAAAATCTTCCAGGGTATATTTTTCTAATTGCAGAGCTTTCAGTTGGTGCTTCTCAATTTGTTGCCACAGCCCCAAGCCCAGCCAGTTTACATGATTCAAGTCAGAGATGGGCAGAATTAAAATTCAGCTCTGCTCTCCACTTGCACTTTCCCAGTGAGAATTTCACAACCCTCCAAATAAATAAAACCGAACAAAGAGAAAAAAAATCAAATCTATCACAAAACAGACAACTGAGGAGAAAATAAATAGTCCAGAAATACAGCAGTAGCTTATACATATTTGAAACACCCAACAGCTCCAGGGTGCAAATTGTGTGAAGAGGTCAGGGAGCAGTCTCAGTTGTGGTAGCTTGGAGAAACAATCATTGGAGCAGCATGACAGCAACCCTTCCCAGGAAAAGCCTCTCCAAAGCCCTGTCAGCCTTGAAAGAAAGCAGCAGAAAAGCCAGGGGCAAGTTAGTGTTGAGACTTCCTGGCAAGTGCTTTGTTTTCAGGCAAAATAATTGTCTTACAACACAATGGTTGTTGTTGTTAATCAGTAAGTAGTGCACTTAATATAAAGGTCTAATTGGAGTAGCGAGTCAGAGCATTAAATGATGATTTGGCAAGTGGAGAAGCACCTACATGTGTTACAGGGGGGGTCACTCTCCAGGTGTGCAGGGAGGTGACCAGGTTTGTCTCATCCCAACAAAGTTGTGGAATCATATCATGTAATCCCAGACTGGTTTGGGTTGAAAGGACCTTAAAGACCACCTTGTCCCGCCCCCTGGCATGGGCAGGGATACCTTCCACTATCCCAGGCTGCTCCAAACCCTGTCCAGCCTGGTCTCAAGCTCCTCATGAGACAGAATCATCTTCATGCCACAGAATTTGAAAGGACACAAAGAGTGCCAGGAATGCTGAGTTTTGTGACTTACTGGAAAATCAGCACAGGGCACCTCACCCAAAACAGAGAGTTTACATGTGACACAAAGTGGTTTACCTTCGAAAAGCTGAAGTGGGATTGGGACTGGAAGCGTAGCAGTCGCTCCTCAATGGCATTCCCAGATAAGAGTAATGACAGGTCCTACAGCTTGTTAGAGCCTGGCTTGACTCTTTCTTCATGGACATGAGCCAGGAATGTCAGCAAAGACTGGTATTGGGTTGCTCACAGGAATTAACAGCAGCATTCCCTGTCCATGGCAGGCCGTGTGTTAGAGTTGATCTTTAATGTTCCTTCCAACTCAAACCAGTCTGTGGGTTGACCTCTCCCACCACCACAGACTTGCATTCAAAAGTCATAGCATTTTTGGGTTTTTATTAAGGTTGGACTCTACGATCTTAGAGGTGTCTTCCAAGGTAAATTATCCTGTGATATGCAGGGAACCACGTTTGCTTTCACAGAGGTAAATTTTAACTGATATTTAATTGGTTGGTAAAAAGACTTCTGGAAACCAAGCTAACTACAGGGTGAAACAGGAATTGCCAGAAAATTATGTATGCAGGGTCATGCTCTGTATGATCTCAACAGTTCATAAAAAGGCTTCTGGCAGGAGGACAGGGAGACCAGGCTGGGAGTAGTATCCCCTAATTCCCAGCTGGAATGCACAGAAGGACTGGTAGATGCAAGTAATGCGTTGGCCCATTCTACAACCACTTGTACTGGCCTTGCCAGGATTTGACTGAAAGCAAAGGGCAATGACTCACATTTTGTGGCTTTGCCTGCTTTTTTAACTGATTCACATCACAAGATAAAAATTAACCTTGTGGCAAAAATAACTCTGAGGGTTGCTGAAGACAGACAACCTGACTACTTGACAGCTCTAGTGGCATTTTTCCATTGAGCTCAACTCAGTCCCAGCTCATTACTCAAGTCCACTTATGGTTGGACTTGGTGATGTTAGAAGTCTTTTTCCAAACTGAATGATTCTATGATTTACACCAGCACCTACCCAAAAGTTAGAGACATTAACACTATTTAAACAGCCTGTTAATGCTATGAAGAATTATTTACTGCAGGAAATTAATTTTGGGGCTGACCAAGAACATCCATCGCTGCCCACATTTGGTGTGAAAAGGGATAGGAATAGGGAAAGCTGTCACAATGTGGCTGGAGACCAGCAAGCAACGCTCACTGCCACGTGCCACTCTCCTCGAGCAGCCCTTTGCCAAACTCAGGGCTTCCAGTGCAATCTCCAGAGCCACACCCCACAGCCAAGGTCAGCTGCTCCTGCTGAAGGGCAGAGACCTCCTCCCTTGCACAGCAAAACCTGTCTCATCCCACTTGGCACACAATTGCTAAACAGTGGAAAAATGTGGCTCCCAGCAGCCCTGGCTGACGACATGGTAGTAGGCTGCCAACGTTCCCCCTGTGACACTTAGAGCCTGTCACGGATGGTTACGGAAGGATGAGGGGCATAAGGGGGCTGAGAGGTTCTTCTCCACTTCTCACTTGAGCAATCGACGGAATTTCTGCTTCCATGCAGAGATCATTCAGCTTCTCACTCTGAGTGCAGAGGAAGTTAAAACACACGTTTCAGCTCATTTACTTCTCCAGTCTCTGAGCCACAGGGTGAATTTTAGTGTCTGCTGAAATCGTTCTCAGGGTAGTCGTTCTCAGTGTAAGGAAACAGGAAGCCTGTCTGGCTGAGCAGGAGCGGCAGCACTGCAGCAGAGTTTTTCCTGCTGTGGAAGGGGAACAAATGGGAAAATGATGGGCCAAGGATGTGGACAGCCTTGGACTTGGTCTTCTCCACCCCTTCTTTGTATCAGGGTTGGGATCAAAGCTGATTTAAGAGCTCAAACAGCCCTCTGCCTCTTCCATGCACAGGTCTCGCTCTCTAACAGCTTTCTTGTTCAACAAGCTGCTCTTCTGTTCTGCCTGAATAATTTAAAGTCAGGGAGCACAAACAGCAGCAAACACTCACATGGAAGACAAGGATACACATTTCCAGATTCTCTAATTCACCAAAGGCTTTGTGAGCATGCAAAAAGATTAGGGGGGAGATGTTAATGAAACTATCACCTCACTTCAACCTCCCTCTGCTTCCCACTCCTGATGCCTGAGCTGCTCGGGATCCGTGGCATTCTCACACACCACATTAACTCCAGCATCTCATTAGCTCGCTCATTTCCGCTTTTTTACTTGGATGCCAGTGATAGGGAATGTTCACATTTACATTTGGCACGACTAGAGGGTATTCATAGCTTGTTTTCATTCCCCACATTCCCCCAGCTGCTGGTTTCACCTTCCCTTGTCTGGCTCTGCCCTCGCTCTCTGAACTCCAGGAGCCTCCAGGGGCACTGCCAACTCACAGGAGCTGTTACCACCTTCCTAACACATTAGCAAGGAGCATTTTCCTACAGAAATACTAAGAAATCTCCTTCATCACGGCTGGTGCAAAGTGGAAGTGTCAGTTTTCCACACGGGAGAAAAACCCTCTCCACTCAAAACTTGAAGAGTATTGAATCTGATCTTGGTTCAGTCAGATATTTTGAGGTCAAGACACAACTAAAGGGCCTCCAAAAATAGAAGGGCCAGTTTTAAAAGAGCTCTCAGAGATATTTTACAAAGGTGGGAAAGATTGTCAGAGAACAAGGCTGCAAACGGGTTCTGTCAAAGGTGATTTTCTGCCTGGACACCTGCTGCTTCCTAGAAATAAGCCAGGAACTAGGAGAGTTCAAGGAATCTGCCTTACAGAAGAAAAGTACCTACATAGTCATATTGATAGACAGAATAAAAATGCCTAATGTGGATTTTAGAACAACCTAGGTGAGCCTGATACACCACCAGTGTAGTAAGTGATAATAGGGACAAAGGAAAACAGAGCATTATATGCACTTGTAAAGATCATGGCCGGGCAGTCAGGGGTTTGGGGAAGAAATTCTCCTCTAAGACTTAGAAACTGGCTTAAAAAGGCCATCTCAGGTGAGAAAACCCATATGAACAGAAGCTCAGCATCCATTTCATCATCTCTGGAGGGCTGTGAGACAGGAGCACTCCTTCACCACCTTTTGGAGTTCAGGTTCCTTTGGAGCCCATCTAGGAAACTGTGGTTACTCTGCATATGGACAAATATTTTGGAAAAGGAACCTCAGCCAATGCTGACTGGCATAGGCAAAAAAACTCCTTCTAAACAAAAAGCTGGGTCTATATCCAACATATTTCAGGCTGGGTTCTTAAAACACATTCTTCTGAGAAATCGTGATGGCTCACAGGGGACAAGAACAAGGACAAGGACCAGGACAAGGGTAGGAAGGTTCTTTACTGCAGATATCCATCTGAAGTACTGGTGGGTTCCAGGGATCTGGGAGGGTTTGCTGAACTTGTTTTGATGTGACATGGGGGCATTTGACAGACATGATGAGTTGGGTCCAGGTTTCTCTGTTGTGGCAGATCTCAGCTGCCTGGGCTGAAGAAGCAGCTGGTTGCTGCTGGAGTAGCTGCCAAAGAGGAGAAGTGGGAGAGCCACCAGCCCAGCTCAACAAGAAGTTGCCTATTTTTACCAGAACTTTCCTTCCCATCCCATAGGAAAAATGAATTCTTGTGATCTACCCCAAAACCTGCTTCCTGTTGCTGGGTAAGCCAAGGAGCTCAAACTCCTGTGGTGGCTTCAGTGAAGTGCCAAAACCCTGAATGCAGTTATGCAAATGTTGAGATAACACAAACTCGAAGTGACAAGCCATTAAGAGGCCTTTAATTATCAGTGTTGTAAAGGATTTATTAAACACTGTGCTGCAAGGCCATGAAAAACAAGGAAGGGGGAATTTTAAATAACTTGGCCATCTCGTTACACCCTCAAATAGGACAGTTCTCAATTGAACTCCAAATTCTCCACAAGAGAAGGCGAGAGCACAGAGGAGCTGTTATGGGCTGACACAACCATTCCCATTAATTAAATTAATTTTCCCCAAGACAAGTCTGTTTTGCCCGTGATAGTAACTGATGAATGATCTCCCTGTCTTTAACTTGATCCAGGAGATTTCGATTTTCTACCTTGTTTTCTCCCTCTATCCTGCCAAGGAGGAGCAGTGAGAGAGCATCCAGGAAGGTGCCTGGCAGCTGCCCAAGGTCAGCCATGTGGAGAGACAAGGACCTCTGGAACAGAAAACTGCTTTCAGAACAGACCTAATTTGTCTTGGAGTTCAGTTTTTGTCTGTCCTATCCTCTCCCCACCCTTTATTTCACATTAAGGTGAAAGCAATGACAGCTGAATTTTCAAGTCTAGAGACACTCCTCTGACATTTGCACAAAGCCTTTTCCCTGGGAATGTGCTGGCAGCAGAACTGGCTTGTTCACTGCCACGTTCAGTCAGCACTGCCTTTCACTTACCCTGAGAGCAGAGAAGGTGCTGCACTGGAGATACTTTCCACTTGGAAAACCTTTTTTCCCTGGATAAAAAAATTACATGGTTATTGTGAGAGCAAGCAGCTGATGAAACCACCCTGTCAATCCCTTTCAGCATTCCATTTAATTTTTTTCTGCACCACTTTCTACTTACATCACATCTTTTTAAAAAATTGATTTGTTTTTTGATCCTTCACTTTGCCCAATGAAAGCTCGAATGGCAAATACAGCCTGGCTTCTGAAACAGAATTCAGCAGCCCTCAGGATTCCCAACGCCCTGAGGTGTGAATGCCACATCCAGCAGAAGGAAAGGAGGACAGGTGGGAAAAGAGCTCGATGAGCAGCTGAGCCTTACCCTCTGTATTCCCAGCATCCCAGTGAGACTGCAAGACGTGCCCTTGCATAAGCCAGGGAATGGCTGGATTGGAAACTGAGAGTAGTAAATGAGGCTGGGACATTTCTCCTAAGGCTTCGCAGCTCCCAAGGTCTTACAGGAGAGCAGGGAGATCCCACCTGCAGTGCTGCATCCAGTTCTGGGATAGGACTCCTAGAACATGGAGCTGTTGGAGCAAGTCCAGAGGTGATGAGTAGGGGGGGATGGAACAGCTCTGCTAAGAGAATTGGAATTGTTCAGCCTGGAGAAGAGAAGCTCCAGGGTTACCTAGCTGTGGCCTTCATGTACCTTCAAGGCAACCTAAAACAAAGATGGAGAGAGACAACTTACAAGGGCCTGGAGTGACAGGACAAGGGGGAATGGCTTCAAACTGACAGAGGGCAGGAATAGATGGGACATAGGGAAGAAATTCTTCCTTGTGAGTGGGGTAAGGCCCTGGCATAGATTGCTCAGAGAATCTGTGGGACAGGGCTGGGAGCAACCTGGGCTAATGGAAGGTGTCCCTGCCCATGGCAGGAGGTGGAACAGGATGCGCTTTAAAGTCCCTTCCAACTCAAACTATTCTGGGATGATTGTTGAAAACAAGAAAGATGACTTCCTTGTGTCACAGAATCTCCACTGGTACCATCCCAGAAGACACCAGTGCATTTGGCTCCTGTACAGCTCTTTTTTCTCCATCTCATGATGATGACACATCTTGAAGATCTTTGGTCTCAAAAGCTTTCCAGCCTCCTCAGCAGCAATCCAATATTAGGTGGTTGGTCTTGATGACATGACTCTTGGTGGCTTTTGGAGATTTCAGCTGAAGGCAAATACCTGGTTATTTCAGCAAGGTCTGGCTCTCCTGGGGTCACACAGCCTTAAGGAGAGCACAGATTACATGCAGTGATCACGTTCCTGCCTCCTTGGTTTAATCTCTTAATTTAAATAAGATTTAAGTTGTGTACATGGAAAAAAACCCCTCGACATTTGGATGCCTGCCTCCTGATGTTCAGCCAAGAAGAGGCACAGCCCCAGTGCCCTGCTAGCATTTCACCAAAACAGAGCCCAAGCACATGGCAGAGGCAAACTGTTATGGGTAATGAGTTTGTGTAAAGGAGCCACTCAAGAGCCTTGTTGTCAGCAGGAGCCAGAGAAGGGAAGGGATCCTGTGGAAAATGCCTGTGGTTTCCTAAGAGCTCTTCATCTCCTCAGTGCCTTGCAGGTCAGAGAAATCCACTGGCCCATGACTTTGTGCTCACCAAATTACCAAGGGCCTGAAACCCACTTGAACATTTAAAGGGTGATGTCACCCAGCCCAAGGGGGCCATCCAAGCCTCTGAACAAGCATATGCTCCCCAACACATGGTCTAAAAAATAAGAAAAGAATGAGAGAAGAACAGACACAAATGTATTGGGGGTTTTCCCCCTAACCTTTCTCCAAGTCATTCCAGAACTTACATCCAGCCCAGAGAGCAACCAACACCGTTATGAAAGGCTGAGCATTCCTGCAGCACAGGTCTGCTTAAAAATCCAACTTTCAGTCCTCTGACAATCCATCCCATGTAAGTTTATTGCCCTTGGGGAAATAAATTACCTTCCCACAGAGCTGGATTTCCCTGTGCAGCTCTTGGAGGCAGCACAGAGCTGCAAGGCCAGCTGCCTCTCTATTCAGCAGGAAAAGCAGGAACAGAGTTGCTTGGAACATCAGCTCAGCTTCCAGGCCATGCTTGAAGCAATTAGAAAGAGAAAGGTGAAGAAATCTGGCATTTCTATCCTGTGGGGTTTCTACACATCAGTGTCCTCCTAATCAACAGCAGATGGAGAGAAGGAGGTCAAGAAAATCTTCTAGACATTACAAACACATTTATGTCTATATGTACATGTATGGCTATGTGCACATCCATACTTAGTCTCCAGCCAGCTGGCATTAAATAACCAGAAAGTGCTGCAGCTTCTGGGAGAAACAGCATCTTCCTGGGGCAGCTTTTGCTCCAAGAGTTCTATTTCAGTTTGGAGAAGGCAGCCACTTGTTAGGAGACACCAGCCAAGGAAAGCCAATGCATGTGTCTGCACTCTGGGAAGAAAGAAGTCATCTGATGGATCCAAGGACACTGGTTTCCCAAGCCAGCTCTCAATGAGCAGGTTTGATTGGCCCCGCTGTGTGCTGTTATCATTTGGATCTGAGCAACAGTGAACACACAGAATCACATAATGATGCATTTGTCTTCTAAATTGGCAAAAAAAAAAAAAACAACCTCGAGGGCATAGTTGTGTCATTCTAAAGTCTGATTCTATTAATCTAATGGCAGATGCAACGAGTTCCCACAAGCCACTCTCCTAGTTCCAAAACCTTCCAAGAAGCTGGCAGGGGGTGTAAACACAGATCAATCTCTTATTTAGACTCCACTGACACAACCATCAGCATGACAGATTAGCTGCTATTTGAACAACTCATACCAACATCTTACTTTCCTGAAGGAAATACCTGCCAGGAAAAAGCAGGAGATGTGAACACCCCTCCAAGGTTACAGCTATCCCTATGCAGACATTCCTGATACACCAAAAAACCCTGCTCTGCACAGTGATGGCAGTAAAGGCAAGAGCAAAACGAATGTGTCAAACGAAATTCAAATGAAATTCTTTCTATTTGAGCTGCCTGAGCAGAGCTGTGCAGATGGTAACTAACTGCCTGTACCAAATGATGAGTCAGTCCTCCAAACAGGGGCGTATTTTGGACCCTGTGGGGGGCAATAAAGCCAACATGAGGTTGACTTGAGTGATCTACTTGTCTTCTGGGAGATGCTGCTCTTGCACTTGTTCCTCTACACCAGTGACACCCACCCGGCTCCTCACGGGCTGTGCCTTCAGGATCCAAACACAGACACAATCCCATGCCAGCCTAATCACACCATTTCATTAATCATTTATTTCATCAATCATTTTGAGCCATTTCCCTTGGGCCACCCAGCCTTGCCTGCAGCTGCCAAATTTCAGGCTCTTTTCATCTCTAACCTACTTTCAGAGCTGCCTTGTCTCCCTGCTTTTCATGTTCTCAGCTCGCACTTCCCTTGCACACTTGAACTGCCTTTCCCTGATCGGTGAAGAGAAGGATGAGGAGGGTGAACTGAGGGGAAGGCAGACTTTTTATGACTGTTTTTCTGCTAAAATCAGTGTCTTGGAACCAGATGGCGGCTGACTTGTTTAATTCTCCTCTAAAAGTGGACTCAAAAGAGCAAATAACCTCAAAGCGGGCAGCACTCCACACTAGCAAGTATCTACAGGTCCCTGATGGTGGCAAAGCATTTGTGGTCTGTGGCTTCTTGCTGCAACGTGTCCTGTGGTTACATTAACTGTGATTAGTACAAGGGAACCTGGCACAGGGTTCTGGCCCACGCCAGGCTCATCCATTCACAGCACCATTTACCAGCTCTGCAATGAGTAGCTGCCGTATTTTTTTCTCACATCAGGGGCTGGGGAGGTGTGTTTGAAAGACAGGAGTCATGTCACATCACTCTCTGCACTCACAGTGGGTAGGAGAGAACACACCTGCAGAAGGACAAAGGAAAGTGCTTACAGGACTTTCAGCTGAGCCTTGACTGAGCTCTGCCACATCCTGGGCTTCTAGAAAAGGAATTTCCCCACTCTTGGCACATCATGGACAAAAAAGACGAGTTCTTTCGTGCAAACACCAATCTCTTCTGTTTCTCTTTCTCTCTGGGAGGATAGGGGAGGCACGAGCATGAGAAATCCCCTTTTTTGCCAAAAATGAAACAAGTCCCGTTCCTTCCACCACTGGGGTCATAAAAAGTGTGGCAGACCTGGGAGTGCTCAGGGTTGGAAGGAAAACTACCCACACCAGGTTTTAAACCCCAGGCTTGAGCCTTGCTGTTCCTCTGGTTGCTCAGAAGGGCAGATTCCAAAGATCACATTCAGCTCCCACAAACTAGGTCCTTGGGTTTTGGGAGACCCTGCAAGGCCAAGAGCCCTGCAGTATCAGAGCAGGGGGATGAATACAGATAGATGGAGTCTCTCCTGCACCAGCAGCATTCACATTCAAACCATGGCAGGCTCCAGACTCCCAGCATGTCCCTGTGGAATTCAAGCCCTCTGCTCTGAGTTGCTCTTCTCCAGCACAGCCAACAATGCAATGTCAATCAATGACAGGCACAAGCACCACGCTGAGAATCTGTGCTCTTGCTCACAGTGGGGCCAGGCAATGCTTGCAGTAAATAGTAAGTTCTCCTAAAAATAGGATTTTTAGGGAAACCAGATTACTGGCAATTTTTGGCAGAGTTGTTTCAGCCAGAGAGGGATGAGCAATGCAGAAGTGCCAGAACACACCCTGTTGCCCAACAGCAGACTGCAACTAAACAGTCATTTCACGATGGGACAGTCATAATAAATAGACATTTTAAAGAAGATACAATCATGTAATTGTGGCCCAAAACCAAGGCCTAGTATTTCAACTCCAGGTTTTTGTTCCATCTTGTTCAGTGAAGGAACTGAAAATTCGTGACACCGCAAACAGCAACAGCAACCCAACCCAGACACCCCCCGCTTCAGTAGGTGTTATTTGCAGGCTTTGGCAGGTGGGATTTTTGGACCAAAAACTATGTTTTGGTTCACTGAACACCTTGCAGATGCACAAATCCATTGCTCCAACCCTTTGAAAGGGAGGGCCTTCCCTGATGCATAAACCCCGCCTATTTGAGTCCTTTTCTCTCTGCTAAGAAAATGGATGTGGGGCCTCTTCCAGAAAATTCAGCAGCAGGATCTTTGAATCCCTAAAAAGCACTTAGAAGCTCAAGAAGCTGAAAAAAATTCCATGGACAAGTGTTTCTTTCTGTTGTTAATAAAACAACAGGGTTTAAGCAGCTTAGAAAACCAAAGTCAAAGGCTCTTGCAATCGGCTCTGGCATTTCCCACAGTCAGTGCTTCTTTCCCTCAAAATACCCTGCAAAACCATTCCACTAAGCAGGAAAGGTACAAAAATATTCCTTAGCAGCCTCTACATCAGAGACTATCCCAGGGGTTTCTGTTTGTTTGGGTTGTTTTTTTTTTAATCCTCTCTATCTACTCCCAAAGTGGCTGGAAAATCTGCTAAATAGAGATCTCTCACTGTTGAAGAAGACTGCCTTCAGTTTTCAAATAGAAAAGGATAACAAAGGCCTTTAAAATATGTACAGAAAAAAGTTATTGGGATTTTGCTGCCCCACTGTCAAACTGATGATTTTAAAGGTATTTTCCAACATAAAAGAGTCAATGAGTCTCTCTCCATAACTCTCAGGGGCCAGGAAGCCCAAGGTTTAAATATTTCTGGCCCCATTCTTCTGCACAGGGTCTGCTTTTGATGAGATTATTGGTCTTCTTTCTCTGTTGAGATCCATATGCTGCTATTTTCTCCTTTCTGTTACTCATCCCAGATCGGGAGGCTCAGCCTGCACCATCCCCTTCCCACCGCTCAGAAAAACATTCTGTGTCCAAAATCACGTAAGATTCCTTTCAAATTCTCAATCGTGGCCTGTAATCCCTGGCATCCTGCCAGGCTCTGAGGTTTTCCTAGCGGTCTCTTTCAAGTCTCCCAGATAAATAATGCCCTAAACTACTTTGGTGCCTGGGGGCCGACATGAAATTCCAACTTCCTTCTTGGGCTACCTTTCTCTTGGTTTAATCTCCCCCTGATTTAATCTCAAAAGAACATCTAGATCACTTCCAAGGGTTTTACTTCCTTGGAACAGTTAAGATCCATGTTTTAAGCTTTCCTTTCCAGGTCTAACCCTGCTTTTCTAGCCAAGGCTCCCTGTTTGTCACAGAGAACCAACAGTGTTCACAGACATGTCACCACCACCTTCTCAGAATCCTTCACCATGTGGTGATTGCCAAATGCTTCTGCTCCATTTCATACAGAGAGAGTCCACACTGTGCCATGAGACTGAGGCAACTTGTCCTGGGAAAATAGAAAGGGGAAATCAGGATTTTAAAGCCAGCAGAAAGTCTGAAAGTAGCAAACACGGTGGCAGCTGTGAATGTCAGACAGCAGCAAATTTCTTGCTGGTTGTGGAAGCATTAATTAATTAATTAGCACATCTAATCTTGAGAGCCATTAGGATGCCCTTGCTAATGTTACCCAGCTGCAGTGAATGAGCCCAGCTCCTCAATAAGAGGAGAGAAATGGGAGCAGGTAGAAAACCTCAGCTCTAAAATCAAACCTGCATTTATTTCTCTGCCTTTCCTCTTACCAAAGGCTCTTCACAGCCAATCAAGGAGTGGCTGGAAAAATTGATTTAAAGCCATTCTATTGAAAAGGGTAAGTTTGTCATGCAGGAGAGAGAGAAAACTCCCCTGTCCTGTTTAGTAAAAAGCAAATCATCTTTGTACCTGGAGCACGATTTAAGTCCTGGGTTGCCACAGGCAAAACAAGCACTTCAACCTGGCCAGGAGATTTTGTCTCAGTCATTTCTCCTCTGCATCCCCTGCTCTCTGCACCACTTAAGCACACAGGAAAAAACCAACCAACCAACCAACCAAAAAAAACCCAGGAATAATTTGAGAACTGAGATCCTGCCCCTCCTTGCATTTGTTCAATTCTGACATCTAGTGGGCAGCAGCAGCAGCAGAAGCCAGTCACCAATAGCCTGAGCGTCAGCTAACGATTTATTCTGCCACAAAGGATGTTCCCCACCCTTAGCACAGCTATGTCTCCTTAAAACCCTCCCAAGTCTCCGTGCTGGACTTGCACTTGCAGAAGTCCTGCCAGCAGCAGGACGGGAAAACGCTCAGGTTCCGATCCAAACATCTCCCTGCTCTGAATCAGAACGTGGTTTTGGCAGTCAGGGCCTCTCCTTCATTTCAGAGAGATCATCCAAGGGTCACTCTGGATTAGCAACCTGAGATGAGGCTGCTGACAGTGTGTGCCAGGAAATCTCCACATTCCTCAAGGATGAGAAATAACCTCTAACATGCACTGGGCTCCATCCAGCTGATGATCTCTGCTCTTGGAGAATTCTTTTAGGCCAGTTTCACATAAAACTGAACCCCTCCTTTATTGCTGGGAGTTCTACCCATTCTCAGCTGGCCCATGTGAACAGAATTTGCCTTAGGGCTACCAAGGCACCAGTATCAGTCCTGTGCCACACCAGAGCCCGGCAACAGTCACAGAATTACAAACTGGTTTTGGTTGGAACAGATCTTAAAGCTCATCCAGCTCCACCCCCTGCCATGGGCAGGGACACCTCCCACTATCCCAAGCTCCAAGCCCTGTCCAACCTGGCCTGGGACACTTCCAGGGATCGGATGCCCATCACTGACATGATGCCAAAAAGAGAGTCTGGGAAATGAGATGCTGTGACAGTCCGCAGCCCAAATTCTGCTTTCTGATTTCCACAAGTGTTGGCTGAAGGGAGAGACGGGAAATGAGCCCGGATTTTTCTGCAGCATCACTGAATGGTGTCCTTCATCCATCCCACACCATGGGAATTCCTGCCCAGGCGCTCTCAGCATAAAACCTGTTGGGGTGTACCAAAAAATACACCAGAGAAAACGCATATACAAGGAGTGATTCTGCCATGGAGGCAGGTTTTACTGCTTGTCACAGACAGTACAAAGTCAGCAGTTTCCATCCTTCCCCAGGGACACTGCAGTGCTGGAGTTCTGCAGGACGCAGCTGGGTGTCCTGACACTGCTTCTGCAGGCAGCTCCAATTGCTCCTGCTTAGTGCCCAGATTATTACACAAGTCCAAATGAATGTAAATCCTACCCTCTTCCCTCATCCTACAACTGCTTTGCATTGAAAGGGTGGCTATATTTCACCTTCTGAACATTGCAACTGACACAAAGACACAGTAAGTCCTGGTCTAATCCCTCAGGGCTTTGCTGTCTCCCTTCAGCCGTCCCTCATTTTTTGCTGCCTCAGAATTTCTGAAAAACCTCAAAGTCTACAAGAGGAGAATTTCTACTCTGCCCATTCCTTCCAGGACAAGTAGTGTCTCTGAAGGTGTGGGGAAAGCTCCCTCCTTGTCCCTGCTGCTGCAAGAAACCACCTCTCCCCAAGCAAAATCCAACAACCAAACACGTGGTCTGCTCACACAGACTCAACTCTCAGCCAGGGGAGTTGGAAGGGAAGATCTGTGCAACTATCATCGGTATGTTGGAGCATCAAGTGCTTGAGTCAGCGCTTTGAGACCAGGAAAGGCTCCAGTAATGCGGACAAAGGAAATATTACTCCCTACTGCCAGATAAACATCTGCACAGCAGATGCCACATCAGCTCCTAGGTGTGAAGGCATTTGCATACATGCAGCAAGGAGCACGCAGTATCTGCAATTAATTTTGTGTCCTCACGCTTTTGAGAGAGAAATTCCTACAAATCAGGTTACCTTGCTACAATCAGCAGGGAAAATCAACCGGGAGCCAAACTGGGTGGGAGAGCTTTGGACAGAAAAATCGGTTGAATTTTGACAGTGGAATAAATGACAAAGCCTTAAAAAAAAACCCGAACAAGAATCAGTCGTCCCCCCCCCCAAAAAAAAAACCAAAACAAACCCAAAGAGCTGCAGTTTGGGCTCTGTGCATGGGGTGGAGTGAATGGGACAAGGCTGCTGAGAGCTGTTGCAAGGCAGGGGCACACACCCGGCCTCCTTCCAAAAGCCATTAGAACCTGACAATCACGTCATCTGCATCCCTCAGCCTCCCTCATTAGTGCTCAAGCATCCATTAAAGCCCGATTCCCGGTGGCCTACGACTCAAGCCTTTGGATTTGTGGCAGGACACCCTTTCCACAGCTGCTGCACCCCGGAGAAAAAGGAATTGAGTGGGTTTATTAGTTTGAACAATCAATAATTAGCTGCGAGCATTACAGAAAATTACAAGCAACCAGAGGGCAACGCGGAACAAACAGATGGAACAACGAGCTTTTAATAGCATCATTATGGGATGGTCCAAATATCCCGGACACGGTTCCACTCAGAGCCTGAGAGTCCTCCCAAGGAGATGTCAGACATCAGAAGGGACTGGCCATGAACAAGTGTGTGTTCAGCACCTCATGAGCTCATCCAATCACCATCACGGCAGAAACTCAGTTTGGGGAAAGACTTCACTTCATTGCAGAATAGTTTTTCACAAGAAAAGGAAAAAAAAAAAAAAGAAAGGGCAAGGCATCAGGGTCTTTCTTCCCATGCTGAATCTTGGTTTTTCTCATTCTCCAATCTAAACCGAAAAACAGAGAGGAAGGAGAAATATCAGAGCTAAGAATTTGTCTCGTACGTCACAGAACCAACCAAACATCCACAGCCTTGGAAGAAGCACATTCAGCTTATTAATTTGCCTAACGTCAGAGTCCCACCATGTGGAATCTGTAAAAAGAAACCTGCATATGCAAAACACTTCATATGTGCACAAATGACACGGCAATGGCTAATTAGAGTAAAAAAAG
>VXBA01002639.1:819-16591 GCA_013399895.1 Serilophus lunatus | reverse complement strand
ATTGTTAGACAAATTAACGACAGTGAAATAAGAACCACGGAACACAAATTAACACATATTGTCAAGTCCCTAAAGCAGGGATGATTGGGGCTTGAAGCTGATGTAGGGTCTGCTCTGAAACGGATCTGAATTAAAAGCTTCAATATGCAGAAGAAATTTGAGATGTTTTTCTGAGGGAACATGTGACTGTTTCTCCAGCATTCTGTAGCCTACACTGTGTCTTCAGCAAGTTGGTCACCATGGCAACCTGAAATTTTTCTGTGAGACAATTTTGTTCGTAAAATTTGAGGATCATCCACGCACATGGAAGTAATTAAATAGAGAGACCTTCTGAGAGCAGCTTGTCCAGGGGCACCGGGGTCCTGCCTAGCCCTGGAGATGGAGGACAAAGGACCAGGACCAGGACCAGCCAATGCTTCCAGCACTGGGGACCAAGTGGCAAGAAAAGAAACAGGAACAGTGGAAAGGTGGGAAATGCCAGTTCAGTTTAAGGAAAAAAAATCTTCCCCTAAGAGTGTCGCCCTCCAGAGTTCAAAGAGGATGAGGGATCTACATCCCAGGGTATCCAAACCTCAGCCACACAGCCTCAGGATCCTGGCCCCACTTTGGGAGGTCTTTTCCCACCTGCCTGACCTTTGGACAAGCTTATTTCTAATGCTTCCAAAATTCAACACTGAGCAGCAGGTTAAGGGCAGCTGAGAGCCCTTTGTGCTCCTCCAGGGAAGGAAGACCTGTTGGTTTTCTCCAGGAATTCGATTAAGAGGCTTGTGAAGTCTAAGGGATCATCCAAGCTCTGCATCCTCCAGAAGCAGGCAAATTTCCTCTGTGAAGCTGTGGGTCTAATCCTTCAAAACAGATGGAGAAGAGGTGGGCAAAGGGCAGGGCACAAATTGCTGCTGCTCAGAGCAGCAACAGGAGATTGTGACAGCAATTCCCCTCTCTGCTGGAACGGCTCTGCTTCATCCCTGCGCCACTCTGACCTCCACATCAGGGAAGGCCCTGCCTGGCCCTGTTTCAATTCTTCTCCTTTGCCTCAGAGCAGATGAAAGCTTGCTGTCCTCCCTGCCACAGCACATCACAGCTGCCACGTGCCACCCTGGGCTCAGCCATCACACACAGGCTCTGTGGCAGGAGGAATAGCAGCCTGTCATTCCCCAAGCCCCAACCTGCTCCAGTTCTCACTCCCAAAGCTGATCTGACACGGAGCTCACATGCTTTGCCACTCTCCAGGGATTTTCCTTCCCTCTTGTGATTCACTCTTTTTTTTTCTTTTTTTTTTTTTTGTCCCCCAGAGTGCAATAAGCTGCTTTCTGAGCGTTCTAGAAAGAGGATGGGTGAATGGGAGAGGAAAAAACCAAAGATATGAGGATATAAAACCACAACTAAAATCATGCAGCTCCTTAATGAGGACACTGGGGATTAAAGCTCATTTTTCCACTCCCTGGAGAGCTTTGCACCCCGCTTTGGTATTATATTTATAAAAGACAGATAAACAAGCATCCATTTCACTCTGAAGATCGGATCCTGGATTTCTGGGTATGAAAAGCCCAATGCTCCTACTTACTCTTCCACTAAAAAAAGCTAACACCCTAATACTCAAGGATGCCAGTCTTTTCACTCTTGCATCTCCAAGGCTGCTAATCAGCTGAAAACTGCCACCACCACACTCCTGCCAGCAGCATGAGAGATTAATAATTGTAAGGAAAATGCAGAAAATACAGAGAACTCGAGGAGGAAATCAACCCCTTGGCTTGATGCTGGAGGGATTTGATTTTCTGTTAAAAAAGCCCTTTCCTTATGTGATTGATCAGTAAGAGAAAACCAGCATTCACCATCTACATGTACATTGCAAAGGCAGGATCTTGACTCTTAATTTTCCTGTTCAAGGGTGTGAAGCATGGCTGGTGAGATTCCAGCCATAAGCCGCGGGTCAGGCCCAAAACAACTGCCTTAGGCAGGTGGTTTTAGAAGAGCAGAGCATTGGGATCTCAAAGCTCTCTGGGCAGAGAGTTTGATGAGTCTGAGCCATTTTTAATCCGAATTTTGTGATTCAGAGCCACAAGCACCATTAAGTGGATTCCAGCTTAGCAGAACTTAAAATTCCCTGTTCTTTGCACACTCAAAAAGCCTCTCAGTTTATGTGTGCTGGACAGCATCTTTTCAGAGTAGTTGCGCCAGGGGTTCAGCAGCAGCACTAAAAAGCCCTTTGGTGTTCCCACAAGCTCCACACATCCCTGGCCAATCTTCCCTTGCCAGGACCTTAACCCTTGCTGCAGGCTCAGGGTTCCCCATAGGTAGTCAGCTCTTTCAGAGCAGCTTTCCCTCCTCCTGTCAATCCCTCCTGTGGCTTTCGTTGAAAACACTGGCCCACAGCACGCCGTAGGAATTCTACAGTCTCCTCATTTCTGGAGATGTGCTACAAAATAAATCCAGAAAATCTGATTGTCACTGAAATAAACTCATTAATCATGGATGGGGGTTTTCACATGCAGTTTCCAACTCCTGCAGGCACCAGCAGACTAGTGGGTCTGACGACTGCAGACTTGAAAAACTTCTTTATATAACAATGGCACTGATCTTTTTCCCCCCTCTTGAATATTTAGCACATCTCAATAAATAAGAAGAGCTACAAAGCACGAGTGAGATCATGTAGCCCAGCTTCTTGCACAGAACCAAGCACAGAATCCCCCTGAAATAATTCCTGTAGCCAAAAAGGTAAGACCTGGTTCAGAAAAAGTAAAATCCAGCATGAAAAACTCTGTCAGCCACTTGCCTAAGTAATTTTTGCAGCAGCCAGTTACTCATCCTGTTGTGTAAAAAAAACCCAATCATACTTCATTTCTTACCTGAACTTGTCTAGCTTGGCCTGTCAGCACCAGGCTCTTTGAGGAAGAGATGAAAGTCTTCTATTATTAAATTGCTATTTCCCCAGCCTCCCCCAAAATAGTTTCAGCTAAGATAAGCCAGCTGAGCTGCTGCCATCTAAAAAAAAATAACCCACAGCACTTATCTCCCATGCTCTACCAAACACTGCCATCACAGCATGGCTTAGAATAATTTCAGCCAGGATCACACAGGATCTCACTGGCCAAAACCCAGGGAAAACAGCTGGGAATAACTTTACCTGGCCCCAAACATGTGAAATCATTTGGATTTGTGTGGCTCAAATTAAACCTGGGGATGAAAAACCCTGTAATTCTGGAAACAACTGAAATCAAGAAGACTTTTTTCCCCACACTTTGCAGTCAATAAGTCCAATTGATAAGAACAAGCTTTGAGGAGCTTTGAGGGAGTTTAATATTCTCTCTCAATCTCATATTGTATCTGCCTTTAAGATGTCCAAAATACAGGACAGTAAGATGAAACACAGCTCCGTAAGTGACATTTGCAACCCATCTTCAAGACCAAGCAGAAAGTATTACATTTCAAACTGCTCAGGATTTCAAGAACCAAAAATTTCCCCTATTTTTTTCACTTTTCTCTTTCTAAAAGACTTTACAGCTTGCTTTTGGTTTGGAGGGCTGTTAGACATTAGATAGAGGAACACAAAGCATTTGTGTGGTTGCTTAATGGGGATAGTTCCTCTTGAGAGCCAAAGAATTAAAGATACCTGGCACTTCCCAAATGTAAGGGAATATTAAGACAGGCAGTGATTAAAACAGCCTGTTGGCTTTAGTGGCTCATGGATAAACTGAAAAAGCACATGGATTTTTACAGACAGAGCTGAGTGACTGGGTTTTCCTCTCATCTCTTGTTTCCAGGAGAGCAGGGGGTTTGTCTCCTTCAGCACATGGAAGTTTACCACGGATATGCTTATGAGTAACATGTGTTAGTTTTTGGTGAGTCATTGGTGTTAAATTCCTGTCTCCAGTGCGGGAGGCTTGAGCTGAGCTCCACACACACGGAGTTTAGTTCTAGCACTCTCCAGGGACACAGACCTGCTAATGATATGTACCCAAGTGAGTGCTTGGAGCCTCTTTAATCACAACAACATAGCACTAATTTCCTTTCCCAACTACTTCAACCCTCTTTAGCATGCCAAAGAACGAGTTTATTCTGTGTTGCTAAAGGTCTTTCCAACCACGCCCCTGTAGATTAACTCCCAGAAATGACAGGTAAAATATCAGCAGCAATTAGAGCTGCTCCCACACAGAGCCTGAGAAACACGTCAACAAAGGTGGAATGTGTGGGAGAGGCCTTGCCAGCTCTAATAAATCATGGGTGTCTTTTGTTATCATTCCCATTAATTGGGTTCCAAACATCTCCTTTACGGATTCTCTGCAATAAATGCTTTTCTCGGGCAAACAATACCTTGGTTCTCGCGGATTTCTTACGCCCCGTTCAGATTTTGTTTGATAAACCCTGGGCATTAGATTTGGCACGAAGGCATGGGCACTCCTCCAGGAGTCTGCAGGATGCACACACCAAGTTAAACTCCGCAGATTGATTTTTTGCACAGTGTTCATGCTACTACACTCCAGGACACTGCTGCTTATGGGAGTATATGGGATCCCTCCCAAGTGAGTGGCAGCCTTGAGCTCTGTATCTGGGATGTCTTCCAAGGAGTGAAGCAACAAGAAGTCCTTCATCCTGAGCAGTCACTTCCCTACCCTGACACAAAACCTGCAGCCCCAAGGTGCATAAAAGCTCCAATTGGAATTGTACTCACCCAAACCAGATTATTCTGCCTTGTCAGGGCTGGGTTTGGGCCAATCCCCACGGCTGCCACCTCTTCCCCTTGAAGGGAAGGCTTCAGGAACAAAGGCATCTTCTAAAAAAAAAAAAAAAAGACATACCTGAGTATTGGGTGCATTCAAACATATGTTCACTGTTGCCCAGAGAAGCTGTGGCTGCCCCACCCCTGGAAGTGTTCAATGCCAGGTTGGATGGGGTTTGGAGCAACCTGGGTTAGTGAGAGGTGTCCCTGCCCATGGCATGGATGAGCTTTAAGCTGCCTTCCAACCCAAGCCCTTCTATGATTCTATAATACAGATAATATTCAGCATTCTGCACAACATCAAGGCAACCTTCGTTCTGAGAGCACAAATCTGACCATTCAGAAAGTGTAGAAACCTCAGCATGGTCCTGCTGGGCAGCACAGGGACCTCCCTGCACCCTCAACAAGACACAAAGTGTTAGAAATAAATAAAATTATGGTTTTGCTCCAGCCATTAGAAGTTCACCAGTCAACAAGGGAGAGGGGGAGTCGATTTTCATTCGTTATTTAAAAATAGCCTGTTGCTTAGGTACAGTTTCCTTGCACCCACTGGAAGTTACCAGGGTCCAGTAAAAGGAGGGAGGAATGTGGATAGGCAGTCGAGAACAGTGAAAGTCTCCAAGTTCCCCAACAAATGGGAAAGGGGACAGGGACCTCCCCGGCCACAAGAGTGTATAAAAATGCTGGCATTCTGCTACTCAGGGTCTGTCTCCCTGGGGGAGGCACACCTAGCTCAGGTGACCTGTTTTTAGAATAAATCTTTGCATCAATGACTTTGTCCCCTCTTAATTTCCTAGCCAAGTGAGTTAATTTCTCACAGTCTGGGGTCTCATCTAGGATCAAAGCCTCCGGCCCCGTGAGATGGGACATTGAGAACGAGGAAGGCACGCCCTGCCAAGTTCAGCAGCCCTCAACTTGTTGTCGTGTCCCGTGGGAACTGCAGGTGGAACCCAGACAGGGGACTATTGAAGCAAAGAAGAGGAAAGAAAGGGAAAGGTAGAGGAAGGGAAATAGAGAGTTTTATGCACAGCAGCCAGGGAACACTTGTGCACAGGACCCAGATAAGAACAGCAGCTGTTAAGCACTACTTGGGAGGCTGGGAGGAGCAGGGCTGATTGAATGTGAGTGTGAGTGAGAGGCAGAATTGCCTGCAAAGTGAATGTGGAGTCCCTCTAACTGCGGTTCCGTTATTCCGCGAGGGGTACGGCCAGTGAAGGGACAAAGCAAAATGGATCTGGGAAAAAGGAGTCCTGTGGGCATTAGTGAGCTGGGAGATCAGCTCAGTGGGAAACGGTAAGAAGGGGAAACAGGAGTCAAAGTACTCCACTCTGAGTATAGCTCCTGACAGTCCTTCGGGGATGATGCTCAGAGACTGGGGCAAGAGGGAATGTCTTGCACCTAGAGGAAGGATAGGAAGAAAATGATAAAATACTGCATGCTTGAATAGATTAAGGTACCTATTGGGTCTGACTAATTGTATTGGCCAAAATGGAGATCTCTAGAAGACTCTTGTGTTAGGGTTTAAATTTATGTGAACACAAAAAACCCCTTTTTAACCAGGAGAGTGATTATGCTTTGGGTTGGAAAAGGTATTTGCCCGTCTTTATTGCAAAACGTATGAGGAAGGATAGAAGCAAGAAAAAGAGAAAAATGGAAACCCTAGACAACTTACCCTCTCCCTATATACCAAATAAGGAACAGAATGTTACAAACTTTGAGGGACAGTGTCCGAAACAGGAGAAGAATGGTAATAAAGGAGAAAGATCTGTGAGTCTGTTTTGGTTGATAGAAACAGGCGGGTAACCACAGGGGAAAGGGACCCTTGCTTGGTGCGTGGGAACTGTGGGTCTATTTCTGCTGTCAGAAACAGGCAGGTGACCACAGGGGCGGTGACTGCAGGGGGGACTGGCTGGTATGGAGAGGATGGGCAGGGGGAGATGCTCCTCCAGCGCCCCCTGTGAGTCTGCCAGTGGCCCGGCCACAGACCAGACAGATTGGTTGTGCTCTGTGTTGGTGGTTGGGACTCGGGTTAGCCTCTGGCAGATGGGGTCAGGGTGCCTCGTGTTCCCACAGTTTTGTTTTTTGTTTTTTTTTTTTTACTCAGAAGCCATGGGCATCTGTGTGTTTTTAGAGAGCTCTTCCCACTGCTGGGCTTTCAGGCGGGTGAATCCCGGCAAAGCCCCTGTGGGGAGTGCTGACAGGGCAGGCTCTGGCAGCTCCATGTGGGTCATCCTGGCAGGGGCTGTGGGGCCTTGGCCCCTGTGCCCTGCCCTGCCCTGGGTGGCAGCACCTCCACCCCAGGCAGGCATCGCGGGGCTGAGGCGGCTCCAGGACCCCCCGGTCACCCCTGGGCCAAGGTGGGTATTCACCTGCCAGGACAATCTCAACCTCCCTTGAGGGTGGTTCCCATGCAAAATGGGAAGACCTGGTGTGACATACAATAAACATTCACTGGCATTTCCCTACATCCTGCTGTTTACACGTGAGATGAAATGCAAGCAATTTTAGGGACTACTTTCATGGTTGAGGAGCGGCGGATAATGGGAGTGGCAGGAGTCCGGGTATAGGATGGAAAACATCCTCAGGGAGCAAATGTTCCGACTGGGAAATATCTCCCTCACGCCTTGAGATGTTCCAAAAGTCAAACACTGGCCAGGGCAGCCCTTCATGGCAGGGTTGTCTTACCTTCCCTGTGGGCACTGCCTCTCCTGCTGGGGGTCATCATCGGCATGAGCACCATCTGTAAAGTGAAGACGTTGCTTTGAAAAGCTCACCTGTCGACAACTTCACCTTTCCTTGGGCACTGGGTGATCACTAAAGTAATTCCAAACCTCATTATTAATTGTGCTGGAAATAAGTGTTGTGGATACTCCTGCAGTGGTGTTACTTAGCAAGTCTGGGGCTGCAGGGAGGCTCTCAGGTCAGAATCCCTCATGCCTCATACCTTCTTCTCACCTACCTGAAGACACAGCCAGGAGAGCAGAGCTCTCAGTCTGCTGCAGCCACACGGGGGACCTCCTGCACTCATTTATCTAAACTTAAAACTTTAAAAGCTCTCTATAGCCTTGTTTTACACACACACAGACACAGAATTAACAAGGTTGGAAAAGACCGTAGAGATCATCAAGTCCAACCTGTAACCTAACTTTTTTATTGGTCTCTAATGAAGTGATGAGAACCTATCGGCCGTGATTGCTTGGCTTTTTCAGCCTGTAGAAGAGGAGAATGTGGGCAGAGCTCACCAGGGTCTACAGCTTCCTCATCAGCAGTGACAGTACCAAAGGGAACAGCTGGAGCTGTGCCAGGGCAGTTTGAGTCTGGATATCAGGGAAAGATTCTTCCCCCAGAGAGTGGTCAGGCACTGCACAGGCTGCCCAGGGCAGTGGGCACAGCACCAAGGATGACAGAGCTCAAGAACAACGCTCTCAGGGTCACAGTGGGATTGTTGGGGTAGCCTGTGCAGGGCCAGGGTCTGGTCTGGATGGTCCTTATGGGCTCCCTCCAGCTCAGCAGATTGTGATCCCCGCCACACAACTCCTTCTGCTATCCCAATACCACCCCAGCTACACCAACCCCATCTCAGCCAGGCTGAGATCCCTGGAGCCAAGTTACAGCTCTACAGCAAAAACTGCAGTGCACTTGCTGCAGGCCTCTGCAGAGGGAAACACTCTCCTTTCCAAGTGCAATAATTTCCTTTGGCATTTATTCCTTATTAACACTGTGGGAAATACATTCCTCAGCAGGACTGTTGGCAGCAACACTGAATTTTAAGCGATGGTTAAGGAAGACTTGTAGGAAGATGTCTGCTTGTAAAAGCAAGTGTTTGTGCTGAGTGCCCTATTAAACAACAGGTATGTCAGCCCACAGAGAGCTGACTGAACATCCAACACTGTGTTCCACGTTTCAGTGCTTCACATGTAGTCTTTCTACTCTGCAAATCAAGAGTTCCTGTGGTGTACCCACTGGCTAGCTCTAAATAGAGATTTTGGGGAAAAAAAAAAGGATAAATGACAAGTTAATTTGTCAATTCAAAGCAGGGGAAGGTGGTACAGATTCCTATTTGCTTATAGGGCAGCTGGAGAGGGACTTCTCATTAAGTGCTTGTTGTGACAGGACAAGGGGAAATGGCCTTAAGCTGAAGGAGGGCAGGGTTAGATGGGATATGGGGAAGAGATCCTTCCCTGTGAGGGTGGTGAAACGCTGACACAGGGTGCCCAGAGAAGCTGTGGCTGCCCCATGGAAGTGTCCAGGGCCAAGTTGGATGGGGCTTGGAGCAACCTGGGATAGTGGAAGGGGTCTCTGCCCATGCCAGGGAATGGAACAGGTCCCTTCCAACCCAAATCACTTTGTGATTCTAAAATTCAACTTATTCATTTAGTCCTTTACACTTTCCCAAAATAAAAGCTGTCCATTTCCTTGCCTGTGAAATTTTGTTCTCTCAAGCTCAACACCCTGTGTAGAGCTATGTTCCAAGTGCAGGCACCCAGGTTCAGGTCAGTTCATGGATAAAGTGGACACTGGCATGATTTGACAACTGCCAGCAGGAATTCTCAGGTCAGGTTAGCATTTAATCACACCCTAAAAACCAAACGAGCTCAAATAGGGAACACAGATCTCAGCAGAGCAAATGCCCTTCAGCTGTTCTGTGCTGTGCAGGTGAGAGCTGGGTTTGGTATCAGAGCCATTTGTTTCTGTCCCAGACGTGCCAGTCACTGTTCTCCAGGCACACACTCAACACCAAGGAAGTGTTGGAGTTGGTGGATGTGCCAGACTGCTGCAGAGATTCACACTCTGCCAGGCATCCATCAAGCAAGGTCAAACCCCTCAGCTGATGGCAAGGGAAGCATTAACAGGAGATAGATGGATTTCAAACCACAGCCAGTTTTCTTATCAGAGCCTGCAGTTTTGGGGCTGCAGTTCACACACGAGACACCTGACTTCTCTTGGAGGAGGGTAAGTAGAAATTGTGCTCCCCCAGGCTGCCACAAGTTTTCCCCTTCCTTACCTCCTCACTGCTCATCGACTCGGAGCTGAACATGCCACGACGGCACCGCACGATGACGCTGGAAACCTGCTCCCCAGAGACTGCCACAACACTCCTGCAGGAAGCAGTGGGCTGCAACAGAGCCAAACAGAGCAAATCTCAGAGCAAACCTCCTGTGCAAACCCACTCTTGGGAGTTTTACTGAGGGCAGGAACCAGTAGAGGGATTTAAAAAAAAAATCCGAGAGAAAGAAACTCTTCTTGAGTTACACACGACTGCACACAGGTTATTGCTCCAAAACTTCCTGGTAGCTGTACGAAGCCTTGAGCCTGCTTGAGGTAGGAGAAAACCTCCACATCCTTTTCCCAGCTCTAGCATCACCAAGCACCAAAAAAATGGACAGTGCGGGGCTATGCCAATGGCAGCTCCAGCTCTGGAAGTTAAGTTACCTTTTTTTAAAGAAGTCTCTGCAACTTGATAGAAGCTCCAGTAAAACCTGTACTCAAGTTTGGAAAACACATCCTCACAGTATCTGTCACACTGTGTTGCCCCAAGGAGAAAAGAGGGATAGTGTCTGTTTAGGTTACAGGGATAACACCACAGCAGCCAAGCCTTGTGTTTTTAAAGAAAATCAAGCAGTAATCATTAATTTTATGTGGTGCCATTTACACACACACAAGCTGCTTAGCTCCAGAATAGAGATGCTCCAAGAGATTCTACTCCTCTCTTCATGGGGTAAAACTGCCTCCTGAGGGAGTAACACAACTCATAAGTTGTGAGGAAAGCCTTTGCACCTTGCTCACTGCCTTCCCAGATCCCTCATCCTCCCTAAAGACTGTGCCTAGGAAGGACAGATACATTTGGCAGCCATTTCCAGAGGGAAAATGTATGAGGAGAGTTCAATTTAGAGCAGCACAAAAGCAGAGATAATTACTGTGGAAGTTTGGCATACAAGGATTCAGGAGCTACTCCACATGCTCTGCAAGATTTGCGCCAGCAGTTGGGACACAAGCCCTCAGAAGTTTGCAATGGGAACTGTGACTTGGCCAAATGAACTGTGCACAGAGAAGTCCAGACAAAGATGATGTATTTCCACCAAACCTGGTGAGCTGAGAATCAAGAGCCTGTTTATTTCAGGCTGAGAGTTGAAAAGCTGGAAGAGATGAGCACTGTCAGTACAGAGAGGGAATCTGCACTACTGGGGAAGAGACAACTTTATGTGGTGCCCACTTGCATGACAGGCCAAAGAAGGTCAAACATCAGCTCTTCTACCCTCTTATTCTAGAGAAAAAGCTATTCCTTCTAGGATTTGGCCCCAAAGCACACAGACACTTGTACTGCGTGCTGCTTCAAGACTCAAATCCTCTTTTTAGCTCACAGCAGCCCCTGACCAGGCAGAAGAATTTCCCAGCAGTGATCCTTCCCCCCCAACACTCGCTCCATGATGCAGGTTGTTTAGGCTGTCAGAAAGCCAGTCGTTCCTCATTTCTCAGCATCAGCAGCATTCCTGAGAGCATCCTGCACAGAGGAGAGGGCTCCCACTGCCAGCAGAGCCACTCACCACAAAAGGTCCAGTTTTAAAGTCACAGGTGAAGGGGTCTCTCCCCGAGGCTTTCGAGCACACGGTCTCACGGATGCTGAACTGCAGCTCCAGCCTATAGGAATCACTGTCCCACGGGTCCACCTGGGCAAAGGAAGGGCAACACAACGTGTCCTTAGTGCTTGTCGCTCCTCTGTGCCCACTCCGCAGCAGCCTTGCTCAAGCACAAGATGACATGAGGGCATTAGGGGGTCAGTGCCCACTTTAGAGCAGGTTGCTGTGTGTGAGAAAGGCTGTTTCATTGGTATAAATTCAAAAGTTATCTTGTTATTTGTTCCTGAAGATGAATTGATACATGCCACCTATAGAAACAGGAAGTTCTGGGGGTGTCCAGGAGCATGGACATGCTAACTTTGAATTAGAAAGCTTTAACTACTGAATCCTGCTATCTAATGTAATTCTTAACATCACAAATTAAAACAGATAGGGGTTTCCTGCCTGCCTTTAGACTGAAGCAGATTTAAACCCCAATCAGTGGAGAGAGACAGATGGCAGATTGGAGAAAGAATCCTGAATGTGTTGGTGGCATTTAATCAGCTGAGACCTTCAGATCAACCAGATTGTTTGATGCCCAAAGCAAAGCACTTTTGAACAAAATCCTGCAGGACATCCTTCAAAGATTTCTATTCTAAGGGTGAAAAATCTGAAAAGATGTTTATGTCCCTGAAGCCATTAACTCCAGATAATGCCCCAAACCCACCCTCTTCCAAGCAGCAAACTCCAAATAAATCTGGGTTTCCAGAGCTGGGTGGAAAAGAGTTTTCCATCCTGGCCAAGCGTATTTGAGCTAAAGGATTTCCATTGCCTGCACACTTACTCCCACAACATGGCTCCTGACAACACCATAGAGGTTTCTGCCCCACGACTGGGAATTGATCCGTGCAATGGAAGCATTGAGAGCCTCTTCCATGAGAGGGAGTTCATAGTCATAGGCTGGAAACGCTGAGAGGGAAGAACAGTTCCATCAGAAGTTCATTGTGGGCTCATATCTTCCCCCCAAAACCACCCTGAGGAAGAGGACGTGGCTCCCACTTACCCGACCATGAGGAAGCACTCAGTGCGAGGACAAAAATTAAGATCCTCATGGTCTCTCGAATTCCTCCAGTCTTTTCCCCATCCAAGTAAGGATTTCCAATGCATATTCCGCTGTCTTTATATAAATGCAGCCTTGATCCCATGTCTGACCTGCCCACGTCGAAGCTCTGCTACAAACACTGGACTTCAAACAGAATTGATCCCAGGATAAATATTTGCTATCAGCTTTTCTCCCTTTAGCAGTAGCTCTCTGATAAGGAATGGGCTGCAATGCCTTTTTTCCCAGGAGAATTCAGGGAGCACTGAATTCCCAATATCTCCATAGCAAGAGACAGAATATAGTTATTTCATTCATTTTTAACCCATTAATTTTCCATAGGGCAAGTCAACTCTTTCCTTAGAACTGGACTCAGCATCATCATCAGGTTGGACATCAGGAGGAATTTCTTCCTGGAAAGGGTGGTCAGGCCTTGGCAGGGGCTGCCCAGGGAGGTTTGGAGTTCCCATCCCTGGAGGTGTCCCAGGAAGGACTGGCTGTGGCACTCAGGGACAAGGTGGGGATGGGGCACAGCCTGGACTCGGTGGTCTGGGAGGGCTTTTCCAACCCCAGTGATTCTGGGACTGTAAGCAGTGCCCAATACCATTGGCACTGCAGGTCTGATGGACACAACCTTACCCTCTACAGCTCCTCCTGGTGTCACTGGAAGTGGACTTTGAGAGTGAAGCAACAAAAAGCATGTTACAGCAAACAAAGCCTCAGTAACTCAGGGCTGTTCTAAAACAGCACAGCCTGAAGCAGAACCTCAGAGGCCTCGCTGTGTTACTTTGAGCCTTTGAAACTTTAAATATTTAGGTTTCCTATGCCTGTCAGGTCAGCAGGAGCAGCTCTTACAGGGTCACTAGCATGACTCTGTAGCTGATGCAAGGCAAACATTACCTCCAGCCCCAAAGACTGGTATCTGAAAAGCTACAGACCTATGCCTATTTTTAAATTTATCTATTTTTTTATGCTTTGCTGACCCTACAGATCATTTTCAAGTTTTCTCCCTATCCCCAGGGCACATTCTGTGTCAGTTCTGCTGTTACATCCTTTTGCATTTAGTGAAAATTACCTGCAACCACCTGTCAACGAAAGCCCTTGGAAAATTTGAAATCCTGGATGAATCCAGGCAAAACATTCCCCTCCCACATGTGAAGCCTTTGACTGCTAAGCACAGCCACCACTGTCCTACCCTGTCCCCTGTGAGCTTCCTGCTGCCATTTAAAGGGTCGTGCCAAGGAAAATAATTCTGAATATTTTTGTAATTTCCTCACAGGCATTAAGATCCTTGGAGTTAGTGACCAAGAGAATGCTGGTGAAACCTGTGGATGTTCCAGCTACTACAGCCAGGCTGATGATGGTGATGTTCTTTTTACCCTTCACTTATTAAAACTGTCATAGCTCAACCTGGAATTTCAGTTTTTTCCTTGCTTTTGCCCTTTCCACTCTCTCATCCCAGGAGGTGAGGACTTCACTGTCAAGTGAACTCAACCTGCCACAGTCACATTCCTGGCAACCCATCAGGACACAGTGATGCTACCTATTTCCCTGAGCATTTAGCAGACAAAGCTGATTGCAGTGGCCAGCTCCAGGGAAAAAACACACCTCAATCACTTCTCCTGATGTGCTGAGCATGAGAACAAATATCCTGGGGGCACTCACATGGGCAAAATGCAATCATATGGCCTGGCAGACAGCAGAGATACCCATTAGCACAGATAAGCCAGCTCCAAGGATGACATGAGTCGTGCTCCTGGAGCATTTTCTGCAGCATCAAGTACTCCCTGACTCAAGAGACTGGTAGTGTTGGAGTTCCTCTGCCTTCCAAGGACTCAGGGTGTGGATCAAAGCCATTACAGACACAAATGACTCTTGGTATTCAAGGACTTGTGCATCAAACTGAGAAGGGGTAGAGACTGTTGTCCTTGGATTTGTGAATTTTCTAGTCTAAGTTTATGCCTCACTGACTCTTTAAAGGGCTTGCAGTGAGCTTCGGTGTTTGTTTGGTTTTGTGGGGTTTTTTTTGCTTTTAAGTGGAGATTCTTAAACTGCAAGAGGCAAGGCCCTAAGGAACACATTCTGTCACAGGTGTTAGAGCAAACATTACCCAAAGCAACTAATTCAACATAAGCACAGCTCCAGCAAGACAGGAACACTTGTATGTTCAAGCTGGCCTGAATAAAATGTCCACATGGCACATACAAACACTTCATAGTTCCAGTTCTACACTGATTACCTGTCTTTAATACCCAAATAAATATTGCCTATTTGCTCGTTATGTTGACAGCAGAACAGGAAAGAAAGGTTTGTGAAAATGAACAAATGAACACCTTCCAGCCCAAACAGGACATGCTGTAGAAACCCAGGAACACTTCACCTTGAGCAGTTCTGCTGCAGCCAATCGGACCACGAGGTAACGACCTCATCCTGAATGTCCTGCTGAAAACATCCTGAATTTACAAGTCCAAGATTTCACAGAAAGCAAAAAGAAAAAAAATTTATTGCAATCAAGGTATAATTGCAGCCCATGATTAATTACTAAATTAAATTAATACAACCTGCATATGAGGCACCAGCCTATGCAAGCAGAACACCTTTAGCCCTTCCTTACTCATCTAATCCCTCCTTGAGCTGATATTTTTAACTGTGTGACTTCAGCCCTTCCCAAACCAAACCCATGTTGAAAATAAAACAAAAATCCTTTCCAGCTATTCACCATGAGGAGCAAATATACATCTTTTAAGCAAATTAATACCGCCTAAAAAAACAAAAAGGGTATTTTATACAATCTCATTAATATTCCTTATCATAAGAAAGATTTCCCAATGGCAGAAAACTCTTAACATAAATTTACAGGGAGGTTTATCAGATTTACATATGTCTTGGATGATAGTTTTAAAATGTTGTTATTGGAATTACATTAACATCCTACACACAAAACAAGAATAAGAGGAATGGCATAAAGCAAGAGCTACTCCCCACTCTCCTGGGGAAGCAGGAAAATAATGGCACCAAGTTGCCTTGAGACAGAATCATATCAATGTCTTAAATTAATAATGGAAAAGCAGGAGAGAGGCAGGGGCAAAAACATAAAAGCCACCTCCTCTGTGAGGAAATAGGGATTGGCTTATGGGCAGCACCCAGGCACTGCTTTCCTGCCAAGATTCCTTCTGCAGGCTCCAGAGAAGGGTAGCATCCACTCCTCCAGATGCCTCAGACATGAGCAGTGGACCACAATGCATCCTCTGTCCGCTGAGGTTCTCCATCCCACCACAAAGACCACACCCCCAGGGATAGACGAAGGACATTTGTCTTGGGTTAGCTGAGGCTGAGAAAACTTTCCCTGTTTTGACTCAGGTTTAAATAAAAAGATTTATTTTTTTTCCTGGCCCCCCC
>VXBA01002638.1:0-81532 GCA_013399895.1 Serilophus lunatus | reverse complement strand
TTTTTTTTTTTTTTCTGGTTTCATAAAAATATTTGTACTTAAAAAGATAAATAAATAATTCAAAAAATCTTGTATTTTGTGGGTTATCTTTGAAATATCTATTTTGAGGAAAATATGTAAATGGTTGCTCATATCAGTAAAATGGATCTAGGAGTATTTTCCTCTGCTTTCAAAGAAACAATTTAACAATTTGATTAATTCTGCAGGAAGGAAAACAAAATAGAACAGGATTTGGAACAACTGAATTTCTAATGAGGAAAAAAAGTGAAAGTATAGCAGAAACTAGGTTAGTGTGATTTTAAACTTCTCTTTTTTTGCAATATATTTACAAATCTGATCATTTAATAATATAAACTTGAGATTATCCTTTGATCTACTAAAATTGATGGGAGTTTTACTACTTGTTTTAATATCATGAGGCCTAATGTATTTTCTTCAGGAAGTTAGTGCTTTAGGAACACAAGATGGAAAACCTGTGAAAGGATATGAGGAATTGTTGAATAGAACTTTATCCAGGGTCCTATGAAGAGTCCTTATTGTTCTTGTAATCTTGGTTTTATTCAACCACCATTTTTAATTTTCAGTCATATATTTTCACCCTATTTCTTTTCTGTTGCTTCTTATCTTTTTTCCATTATTGTAATTTAGTTATGATAGAATTCTTCTCAATTCTCTGGGCTAGCAAAATTTAAAAGTTAAAGTTTATGGCCCTAAATTTTTAATCAGATAGTAATACTGATTACAAATGTACTTCACAGGTATAGATTCTTTCCTCCTAAAGAGAACAAAAACTCCTCAAATTTTAATTAATATTCATAAGAGTCAAGAAGTTGTTGATGTTATGATATTTTCAATTAGATGTCACTATGGGCAGCTAGAATAGAATTCATCACAAAATTAAGACAGTGGGACTGAGTGTCTGGATGTGGATATCCACAAACACACAAATTTTCAGGTCTTTCATTATATTCATTGGAGACTCAGTCAATGCAATTAATGCAGATTAGAAAGCAACTAATCTCATCTGAGCATAACAACTAAGGTGGGATTTGTTTACTCAAAGACTACTGTTTTGTGCCATTTCAGATGAGGATATGTGCATAAGGCTGACTTGTCATGATGCTAAAGATGATCTCTACCTCTCTAGAGCAGCAACTGGTGACTGGGCTGGATGCAGATCCAGGATAAGATACCTTATGGTATCTGAAATAATTTTTGTATTTAACTGAATAACTCCTCAAGCTTTATTGCTTTTATAGCTTACTTCTTAATTGACAAGGATATAACTTCCGATACTCAGCACAAGTGTCAGATACCTTCTGACACCCTCATGAAGAATAATTATTTTTGTTACTATTTTGACTATTCATTAATTCACTATTAAGCTGAATAAGTAATTTGGGATACAAGCTAAAGATGTTACTTTTGTTATCAATGCTTCAATTTAGAAAAATAAATCACGGAATGCTTAGGAAGTTCTGTAACCATGCTACTGATTCAGGGATTTGGACCAAAACTTCTCACTGATTCCAGTATCCTAAATTTTACAAATTTTTGGTGGTTAGGCAGACAAATACCCTTGAGTCCATGTCCTTAATGATTACATTAAATGCTTTATAGCACAAATTTTCTGGATATGTGCCATGAGAGGGGAGGGTGCAAAGTCTTCCCATGGAGTGGTCTGAAAGAGTCAGATTACTCTGAACAGAGGCTTCCACAGAATATAGACAAGTCACATGAAATCAGCATGAGCAGATAACTGCAGCAGACTTTAACTCGTGTCTCAAATTTTGAAGACTGCTAAAACTATTAAAATATGAGCTGTATATTAATGACATGTCTTTTTACAGGTTTTAGGTAGATAGGTTTGTCATGTATCTGATTGTTATTTTATCTAAACTGTGACTTAATTGTTCTGGGTTTTTTTGAGACATTTCATCTAGTGAAATTTTCCATTCAGTCATCCTTAAGTGAATTTAATTTTCTCTTCTGTTCTTTTCTTCCAGGATATTTGTTTCATTTGGTTTACAATTACACAGAATTACACAGAATTAATAAGGTTGGAAGAGACCATGGAGATCATCAAGTCCAACCTTTACCTAGGTTTACAACCTACCCAACATCAGTCTAACATCGATACCATCTGAACCATTTAAACCATCTAAACCATACCACTAAGTTCATCATCTAACCTATCCTTAAACACATCCAAGGACGGTGACTCCACCACCTCCCTGGGAAGCCCATTCCAGTGGGGGCTCACTCTCACTGTGAAAAAGTTGCTCCTGATATCCAATCTAAACCTCCCCTGACGCAGCCTAAGACTGTGTCCTCTCGTTCTGTCATTGGGAGCCTGAGAGAAGAGACCGACCCCCGCCTGACTACAACCTCCTTTCAGATAGTTATAGACAGCTATATGGTCACCCTTGAGCCTCCTCTTCTCCAGGCTGAACAATCCCAGCTCCCTTGGCCGTTCCTCATAGGGCTTGTGTTCCAGCCCCTTCACCATCCTCGTTGCCCTTCTCCGGACACGCTCCAGCAACTCAATTCTTCTGGTATCATTCCAGAGAAATTTTCTGGCTTCAGTATCATTTTCCAAGATGCATATTGGTGAATAAACCGAAGGAAGATTTTTTTCATAAATCTCTTCCTCCTCTTAAATACTTTGAACTTTTTAGTATCATACATTAGTCCTTCAGCAAGACCCTCTTAAGCTCTAGAACAGCCTTCAAAAGCGGTCTTATGTGGTTTAGGAAAAAGGAATGCTTGACCTATTCCATAATGGGAGCATGATATTTGCAGATAAGGAAGCATGAGTTATAAATTTCCTTCCTGCAGCTCATGATGCATTTGAGAGTTATATATTCACACACTCCAGCCAAGAAGTGCTTCCTTTCTACAGTGGAGAAGGAAAATATACAATTAACCAAACATTTTGCTTCCCATTAATGGAACATTTGAAGGGCTTGCCACAGAACAATACAAAAGGGTAATCTCTGGTGAAGATATTCTCTGGTGATTTTTCCACTGTAAAAACATATTATGTATATTAATTGGCTCAGACAGCTTTAAAATGTTTCATTAATAAGAAAATGTATAGGTAGAAATCAGACTTCTTTTGAAAGTAGGAATGAGTATGGTGGGAGTTGTCCCTTGGGGAGAAATTGCTAGAAGATACGTGCCATTTTTAAGATGGCAATGCTTCAGCTTATATGTATACCTAAATAACAAACCACACAAATGGCTCTCTTCTTCTATCTGTTTACCCAAATAGGTCACTTGAATGGTAAAGTCCAATTTTCTAAGCAATATAACACAGAAAATTTCATTATTGCTTCCTCAATTCCTGTAAAAATATTACACTAACATGTAGAAAACAACATTCAGATTTCTTTATGATATTATAGAAAGGCTTTATTTGTAAGCAAAACATTTAAGTATGTTCTGAGAAGTGCCACTAATTGTAGTTCTATCCATGCATTTCTTAGAAGCTCTGGAGAAAAGTGTGGTCTCTCCAGAAGAGCAGTATGCCATTGCTGGCTGTGAAAACCAGGCACCAAAGTATCTCAGGCTAGGTTTGCAGAAACGGGTGTTGTAGAGAAAGAAGGGTAAACACGGAAGATTTATTTGAGGAGGAAAAAAAGAGTTTCACTTAAGTAGGTTTTTGCTGCTAGGAAAATTAGGCCTAGGAAAAACACAGTGTGGGAGAAATGAACCATGAACAGTACTACCTGTTGTTTGCTTGTCTGTCTTGAGAAGTTAACTCCTGTGTTACGAGAAGAGATTAAAGTTTTCACACTTTCCTGAGGTCTCTTGGGAAAAGAAAGAAATTGTAAAGCACAGAACAGATTATAGCTTTCAAGTTGTGTGCTTGCAAAAATTGTTGTTATAAAAGCAATGGAACAGGCCCGTCAGGGCTGCTCTTTCCTCTGTTACATGATTTAACCACGTATTTAGGGTTTTCAATTTTGGAATAAACTTTTCCTTAATACCTTAGCTGTAGTTTGGTCATCTGAGTTTACCTGCATGCTTACCAGTCCTTACAACTACAAAGACCCAGGCTGCAGCATTGTGAGATAGAAAAGGGTTTAATTTATCCACAATGCCTTGCAATAGTTCCAAGGACAAAACTGTGCTTAGAAGTGTGTCAACACTGTAATGTGTAATCCTTTTTCCTGGCAAAAATGGAAGCAGAGATTGTGAAGTGGAATTCAAGCAAATACTGTGTGTTGTGACTGAGACTATCAATACGTTCTCTTTTGAGCTACCACATTAGACCAAATTATACATCTGCTGTCTGTTTTACAAAAAAAAGGTAAACTGAAGGGACCAATTATTTTTTTTTTAATTATCTTTACCGATCAGGATAAAAGAGAGGCTTTAACACAAGGCACTCAAAAAGGTTTTTGTTTTGTTTTTCAAATAGTGGTATATTTCAGGTGGGAAATAGCCTTAAAATATATTAAGAGTAGGAATAGGTTAGTTTCTTTCATAATTGTATTCCTGGAGTGGCCATATAAAGATAAGTAAGTGATGATTTTCTAAGGCAGGTTACCCTTTCAGAACATGATGCAAATTCATAAATGGCATCACTATAAGTTGTTACCATTTTCTTAACAATAAATATTGATTCTTTAGGAGAGTAATACAAAAAGTTAAGATTAACTGAAAATAAATCTCTTCAATTTTTTTACATTTGAGTCAAAGGACTAGAACAAGTATTTTATCATTCTTTTTTTTCCCTTCTTTTGTTAGAATATTTATTTACTTAATTTTTTTTAAAAAATTGCTTTTACCCTTTTTAAAAAAGTAAAATGAGATTTTATTTTATTTTACGATTTTATTTTTTAAATTTTATTTATTTTATTTTTTTTATGAAACTCTGCTGTAGTTGAATCTGCATCTATATCCAAAAGATATTAAACATTTATTGTCTTGATCGAAAATGTTATGGTGGTAATCCAAAGGATCCTATGAACTCTTATATCTTCAGATATGATTTAGGATTTGAGCCAGTAAAAGTTATTGGTAGAATTATGAACCATCAAAGCCTGAGGTTGTATCACTGTTCTTACCAGTAAATTTTTAACTTTAAAGTTGACACTGACCCATGAAGCATAAAAAAATATAGAAAATAAAATAATAATTTAAGCAGAGAAGAATATATAATAAACAGTCTGTAGCTAAAACATGCAGAATTTTTTCTGCCTGGGTGGTTCCAGGTATGGTAGTACTGAATAAAGAGTAATGAGCACAGGTTTATTAAAAGGACGTATGCATAACTATGATTTTAACAGATAAGGTGTGGGGTTGTCAGAAAATTTACATCATATTTGGACTTCTACAGAACTTAATCCACTAGAACTTAACCCAAAATCCACTGGATTAGCCAAGGTAGATCCTCACCTTTTTGACACTACGAAAACTAGAAGATCTGGAAGCTTAAATGCCACCTAGTAATTTTTGCCTTTGTAAAGGCATGGCTCAATTGCTTTACAAGCTCTCTCTGAACTGAAAATTTTTCAGCACTAGATTTTCTGCTCTGCCAAAACAGGTCATAGATATATGTGGCCTCCTATGAGCCTTCAGGAGACTAGAATGCCCCCAGCAAGTACTGTAGTGAAGGTCAAACACTCTCTGCAGACAGTACTGCACAGAATCCTGAATGTCTCTCTGACATTCAGGGTTTTAGCTTTAGCCGTGAATGTCACAAACCAAACGGCATGCACTACTCTGGCTGGAGCGTGCTTCCTGCATCAATTCATCTTTAAATGCTTCTGGGAATTAAGCAGAGTTTGACATAATTTGTACAGAATCATTTATGACTTCCATAGAGCACTTTTATGAAAGAAATGTTATCGCAAAGCATTGCCTTAATAAATAATTATGTTGTTTTAATCATCCACTTTTCTCAGTTAAAAATAAATACATGAAGCCTTTGCAGTAGTGCATAAATCATGCTGGCTTCTGAATTGTTAAACATCGCTCACCACACTGCAAAGCTAAGAGCAAGGATGCAGAATCCAAATAGATATAGTTACATGGGGAGTAAACGTTATTTGTGGTGTAGATGCTAATAAAGAAAATGCATCACAAACTATTCTTTGGCCCCGCTGCCATCTGCCTTGGCACAGCTTATTTCTGTAAATCTTTTGTCCCAAACTGTAGAAACTGCATAAACATTGCTTGTGAAGAGGAGTCCTTGGCCCATGACTGCATCAAACTGTGCCTGGGCACAGTCTCTGAGAGTGCTGATTGAGCACAAAATTGTTTCAGAGGCCATGCTAAAAATTTAAAAGAATGAATGACCACATGTTAATGTGCAAGTCTGTGCATTAGCCCTGTTTAGTTTGCCAGAATATTTGCATTCTGTGTTGTTTAATATCTGCCATTGGTGCTATATGTGTTTGTGTCCGGAATAATGGAAACAGAAAACACAATTGCACCGATATTAGGAAGTAGTGAATAGAATTGGCTTATGGCAAAATTTACAACATGAGCAAAGGGCAAATTTACTCTTTCATTAACCTTCATGGTAAATAGCCAGAAGATCCTCTTCATGTGTGTGAAATTACCATTAATACATTTGTTATTCAATGCTGTCTAGCACCCTATTTTTAACCTTTGTAGCCTGACATCACATTTATGCTGTATGTGAATGGATAAAAAAAAGTTTTGATACATTGAAGCAATCTATTATCTGTTTGCTCCACTGGTGGCAAAAAGAAAAGAAAGAGGAACACAAAACACGTATATACGAAATACTGTTCATTCTGAAACCACTTCAATATGATCGGCCTCCAACAATTTCTGAGGTCATTGAGCATTACATACAATGTTACACAATGGATGGTACTTGAGGTTATGAGCGTACAGTTGACAGCCAAACCTAATTGTGACATACAATATAAGTACTCCAGCCCTTGTACAGAACAGAAAAATTCTCTCACCCTATTATGTATGAATTATGTATAGATGTATTCACATACGCTGGACAGAAGGCATATACATGAAGAGGGGCAAAACCTTCTTTGATACAACTGTCAAAAGGAAATACATGTGCAAAATACATATAACTCTATTATTTAATAAATCTTTTGTTCCTTTAGAATATTTACATAAGTTTCACTGTAGAACATATATCTCTAATACTTCTTGAATAAAAGAAACAATTCTAAAAGTCTAAATTATTACTATTCAGAAAGAATGCATAACTGTCTAAAGCATAGAGAACTTCAGATTAATTAATGTTAACACTAATAATATTAAATGACAAAAATAAATATATGCCAGGACAACATTGTATAGAACTACTACACTCTTCTTCCTTTAATTTGTTTTAACGCTTTACTGCTGTATAGACAATAGTAAAGTTTAAGTTTCTTCAGAAATGTTCAACAACTTGTACAAGGGAACTTTGTAAGATTCTTGCAAGCGAAACTCTGAGAAAAATATTCCTAATTCCTAATCGACTTTGCAAACATACCTTTATTGGTTGGATGGTTTGTTGGATTTTTTTAATATAATAAAATAAACAAACAAACAAACAAAACCAAAACACAACCCAAATATAAACCCACTAAATAATATATCTTGAAATGTATTAAACAATAAATCTGTGGATGTTCTTTGCTCAGACTCAGCTAAGTTTTTTCCGTTATATGTAAACTCAGTTACCTGCTACTTGTGTGTATCTGCTGTGTCATATGTTTTAACAGGAGTTCAACAAATTCACAATTTCTGTTTCAGTCTTCAAAAAGTTATCACAGTACATGACAATCAGATTCCTCAAGACACAAAGATCCTTTTCAAATATTCCAGTTAGCTCTGCAAAATAGTCTTAACTTTTCAGCCTGCATATTAATAGTTGGCTGGATCTCCTCAGATGTTGATATACTGGAAATCTGAGACTGCTCTCAGAACGGCCCACATTGTTAATACGTCTCTCGTTATTGTAAAACATTGCAACGTTTTACTCTACAGAACAACAGTTGTTTTAGCTCAACCAAGGTGAGAAAATCTACATGTTTGACTATTGCTTTTTCATCTTAAACAAAAACAGAATGCTAGCATGATGACTGAATGACCAGAAGGTTTTACTGACACCAAGCATCTAGAAATGATGGCTTATGTCCCAATGCTTTGTCTTACTCCATGAGCATATCGGAGTGGACCAAACTACCCTAATCAATAACATATTTGAGAAGAAGGTAATATTGTTATTATTTCATGATATTTAAGTCATAAATGAATTTGACATACAGGATTACTCCATAATATTTTCTATGACTCTTATAGAAAGATAGAAATGCTTTCAGTTGTAAGATTGAATCAGTGTTAAGCAAGCTGTGAATAACTGTCATCCACTTCCTTATAATGAAAACTTATAATGAAGTTTTTGAAGCTGTTAGTAAATGCACCTAGTCACTATCATATCTATTTCTGTATGTTTCTGGACCCCTGTCCCACCCTGATGTCTGGAAATAAGCAAACAGGTAAAATCCATTCTTTGTGTCCTTGCTTTTTTTATGTTTAAGAGATTAAAAAAAACCAACAAACTTAAAGACTGAAAGCTGCTTAATTTCCCTTAGACATCTGTTAAACTGTAGTTGAAGTTACTCTTTTATTGAAAATATATATTATGATATTTTATTCTTATGGAAATCATTTAATAGTGACTCTGTTACGCAACATGGATTTAGAGCAGCTTTTAAGCCAAAAAATTTTGGATTATAGTGGTTTGAATTTTTTCATCTCAGTCATTCATAGGCATAACAAAGGTGACACTAATGTGTCTCCTCTCCCCTGTGCACTCAGAGCAAAAGTGGCTAGAGCCTCTCAGAAATAAAGAAGCAGTAATGAAACCCCTGAAGTTCGCAGGAGCAACTTCTCCTGTTGCATGCAGAAGTTTTGTATCTACTAGTTCACTTCCTGCTGCATATGTGTCTTCCATTCCTTCCTTTCTGACTGCTTTCCTTGGAGACAGACTGCTTTCCAACTCAGAAGTTAACAGGACTGTGGTCTTCTATCTGTCAGTGTGTAACATAACGGATATCTGAGCATCTCCTCAGATGGGCCATTCTAACGGGTGTTGATGTTGATCCTGCTTCATTCAACAACTTCTTGTTTCCCTGGAAGAAACTTACATCTGCTTGGGCAAATTCTGTCATCGCTGCCATTTCATTTGCAAATGCCATCTGTCCTGGAACTCCCTCAGGAAACAATCTTTCTTATCTGACTCACAGGAGACATCCACATCATTTGCGCTTTTCCACCAATACTGTCTTGAAGTGCTACATGTTGTGCAAGTCACCTCAAATTAACAGATACCATTATTATCAACTTTACCATTCCCTGTTTGCAACTTCACATAATCTTTTCCACCGATATTACATAGCTTTTTAGGGTAGACTTAAAAACTCAAGCTTTCATACACAATTTCTTCATTTCTCTGCCTCTGGAAAGACTCCTTCTGAATCCTGAGCCAGATTAAACCAGAAGGTGGTAAATTTCCCTATCTGTGTTTTTAGCAACATAGGTAAAACATTCAGAACTAGGTTATTCAGTACACCCAAATAATAAAATAAATAGATTGCTAATTGTCTGATGTATGTACAAAGGTGCCTGTAGAGTTTTTTGTTTTCACATCCCCATCTTTGGTCAAAAAACAGAAGAGCTTTGTCAAAAGCTGAAAGAATCTCATACTCATTTAACTCACAGGAGAAGCTCCTGTGTTATCTTTAAGAAAGTGTCACCAACTGTGACATTGAGGTCAGGACAATATCAGGTCAACAATATCAGGATTTGGCTGTCTTCTAGGTCTATATGTCAAAGACAGCATAAACAGATATCATATAAGCAAAGCTGAATTGTAAATATGTTTTTGGCAGTACTGTGCTGATCATTACAGTTACTTGCTGCTTTGTAGACATTTCCATAGCACTCAAGCAGGAACAGGAAAAAGTACATTTGGACTCACTTAAACACTGTGTCAGACAAGATTAAGATTGATTTAGTTTAGTTTAGTTTTGTAGCTAATGTTCTCCACTGTGCTTTTGTAGCACAGAATCAGAAATGAGATGACAACAAGTGTACAACTAAACAAAGACAACTAAAATAATGTCTTTATTTCCACTGTGTCAGACTAAGGTGACTTGCAAACACAAAAATTCTTTTTTCAGTCTCCGTTTAAAACTAGGGCAGAAAACCTTCTGGATGGTAGAGGAACTGCTTTTTCCTTTTCAAGTAGTGCCTAATACTAGTGTCCCCAAGACCAGAGGCCTAAAAAGTCAGTCTTATGGCTGAGGATAAAAACTAGAACCATTTGCTAATCTCCTGTTGTGAATAGGCAACATTGATTAGTTCATATTTTTGCTTTTAGATAGGTATTTTCTGTCTGAGGTGGGAGGGGAATAGCTGAAGGTACAAAGATGAACTTTTTCAAAGGAGAATAATGCAAATTTTGAAAACCTCTAAAACTATTGAAGTTATTTGGTTGAACAGTAAGGATAGGTAGCAGAGTGCTGTGTAATGTGCAGAGAGAAAATTTATCAACTTATGTTTTGTAGTTACTGTGCTCGTAGTAGTAGTAATCTTTGTAAATAAAATACCAAATTTCGACTCTAAAATTATACATCCAGCATAAGATAGCAGAATATATTACAAATATGCTTACATATACTGTATTATAAATATACTAGACAGAATAATAGGGCATTGGCCTGAATCCTACAGTTATACCAGTGATCCCATGGGCTTACTTGCAATGAATCAAGCTACACAAGTGTGTTTTCAAAATTCAGTCTTGAGCGCTGGAATAGGAGTATACACTTAGTTTGGCTCTATGCCAAATTTCTAGTCATTATCAATATGCATATGTAGGGAAAAAAAAAAAAGCAAAACAGAAAATGTGTGGTATTTCCAGTATATAGTTCAAAATTTCAATTTTTGAGTGTACATATATTTATATATAAATAATATATACTCTGTATCTGAGAGAAGAAACCAATACAATTGTAGATAAGCAAGAATTTCACTTTTTTCTCTGCACATCACAGAGGAAGAAATGGAATACACCAATGATCCATACACAAATATCAAAAATCAGTGAGGATTTTCAGTAGAAGTGAGAAATTCAACAGGCAGATAACTGCCCTATATGCCTCTGTAGTAACCAACATATCCTATTGACATGAGGAAGTTGTACTTTGTTAACAGCATAAGCCAAATAATGTAAGTAATTTTTTACCTACTTTTTCTTAGGCTATTCACTACTTTATTTTTTTTTATCTAAAAGCATATAAATTTTAAAGCCATAACTGTGACACAGTTTTAAAAATGAGCCCAGTATACCAAATTTTTCTATGTAACTTAACATTGCCTGATTAGCCCAGTCAGAAGACCCTAACTGCATGCTTTCAGACAGAGCTGGGGTTAAAATGAAAAATTAAGCATGCAATAAATAAACAATCAATAAAACAACGAGTAACAGTTTCAGAAGACAACTAGACATTAAAGTACTGTTGCTTATTGGTACATTTTTATTCATTTGTTTTAAAGAAAAATTAGTATTTACTTGACAACACAAAATACAGTCAAATAGATCCCATAATTCTTCCTTTGGATAGTTTTTAAAGTAAAGTTTGTGTTCTATTTGTGTAAACACAGTAGTTATACTTAGTCAACAGTTTTTCAAATCTTATATAATCTCACTAATAGAGGAAACTCTTGAGTCTAGCTCATTTAGTAATATGCATGTCTTTTCACAAGTAATTTTAAAAGTATTTTTCCACATTTCCTTTGATTTTCAGCCTTGATCAATTTTCATTTGAAAAGATAAAGTCCCATGAGTCCTCAAACCAACACTAATTAGATATTCAAACACTCATTCAACCAAAAAGATTTACCAAGCAATGCTAATGATAAGATTTTTTTTTCTTGAATATATTGATTGTTCTAATTGCAAACTGTAGAAAGTAAATAGAATCCTACTGTTTGTATGTTGTTGTGTTTTTTCTTCTCTGTTTGTTTTCTCCTTTCATGAACATTGACTGCATATTAAAAAAAATCTATTGAGGAATAAATTAAGACTAGGATTTTCAATATAATTAAATATTAGGCATCATATTGAGTAAACTACAACCAAATATAATTTTTAAATCTGTAAACCATTGAGAACATCAAACTTCAGTTATTTTGAAACTTCAAACCTAGCTATGCTTAGCTTTGTTTTCTAATACATCCTCATGTTATCACAGCTGTAGTGGAGAATCAAAAGCAAGTCTCAAGACTAGGTGGTCCATTGGGCTACAAGGCATAACGCAATAAGAAAACAGCATTGTATTCAAACACTTCTGACATTCCAAGCTGTAGAGCAACTTTCTGTCTACATCTTGGCCATAAATAAGACCAGAGACTCAAAAGCATACCTGTAAACTTGGAATAAAAATGCCTGAAATACATCACTGCCACAATCCTGTAACCATTTGAAGGAAAAAACAAAGTTTTTTAGGTTGCTTTTATTTGTTTGCTTGCTTGTAAATATTTCTTAAATTGTAAGTAAAAAACCCTAGGAAAAAATTATCCCCTTTCATACATTTGTTTTTCAGGGTTCTTAAGAGGAATACACCCTGATGAGCAACATATTTTTAAAAAAATATTTGCCACAGTTATGTAAATCTTCAGGTAATACTTATTTTTTGTAAATTAGTTTTTATTCTTTTCAGTCTATGCATGAAAGGTAAAGTTCCCTCTGTTGTTAAAAGGAACTCTTGTTATGATCTTTAAGTCACTCCAATTCCTATACACAGTCAAATAAAGATTTCCTTCAACTACATCCAATAAATATGTTACTCAGAAAAAAAAGATATTGAACACCAAAGAATGTCTGGCTCTCCACAGACTGCTTAGTAATTTTCCTCTTTCCATCTCTTCCGGAAGCTTTCTCTGTTCCTCATACAGGATAAAGTTGCACTTCACGAGATAAAGAAACTCCTACATATTTATACAGCATTTTTCTTCTTTTTATGTCATGGAAAAGAATAGCTAAATTGAGTCTGCTTTCTGTGGGAATAATTCAGAGATTCAGAACTGCAGGGAATCCCCTTCTGTCCTGAAGTTCCTCCCTGCAAAAAAATAGGACTGGATTGCTGTGTTCCAGAGGTCAAAGGCAGAGGATGAAGGATACTGCTAGCAGTCAGGCAGGCTTGGAAAAGGGCATGCCCCTAAGCGGGGTGCAGCATCACCAGGGACCAGCTCACAATTGTGGAGTTGTAACCGAGAAAACTTGTCTATGCATATTTTACAGACAAAGTCATCAACATTACCCAGCATAGAGCATGCAGTGCCTTTCGAAACTTTGTTAAGGGTGATGAGCTGGTGTGCCCTCGAAGTCCTGTAGAAAATTTAGGTCCAGCTTGCCAATGAGCTGGTGTAACCTCAAACACAGAACTTCCAGTCCACATCTAGCCCTGCCCATGCAGCATCAGCTGCATCATGAATTTTTGCATGTGTGCCTGTGCGGTCGCAGGTGTGCATATGCAAACCACTACCTTCCCTTAATGCTTGTCTGTCTACATGCACATATATAGTAACAAAACACACCAAAATAGTGAATTATCATTAAAGTGAATCTTTTTCTATCCAACTTTCTTATGACAGAAGATGATAATGAAGTCAGTATGGTATTTTATTTGTCTTTCGAAACAATTGCCCAATCAAAGCTTGCAATCAAGGAGATTTGACATAACTTGTACTCCTCCTGCTACTGCGTGTTAGAAAGAAGATCAGATCGCGCTAAAAAGGAAGAAAAAGGGCACCAATTTCACTGCTCTAGGGTTTTGCCTCTAGCTTTAAAATGCACAGTTAAGCAGTTATAATCAATTTACTGTAATTTCGTTCACTCTGTGCTGAACATAAATGTTGACCCTATTTTATGTGAATGCACTTTTACTGATTACCTCAAATATTCATAACTTGCCTTTCATGCATTCCTCAATAATCTTGGAACTGAGATCTTCTTGTTAGTTCACAAGATTTGCTTATCTCTCTCCTCACTTATGTTGACCTAGATCTATAATTTTACCATAGGCAAAAATCCTGTTACACGAAATTGATCATGCAGTATTTTTAGTGGTACCTCATTTTCAGCTTACTTTAGTATTTTTAGTGTAATTCCAAGAAGCAAAGATAACAGGAATAGACTGTCTTCAAAGACATTTGTCTAAAGAAATACATTTCCTATGTCCAAGATGGGAAGATATTAAAAAATGAAATTTTTGATATATGTTTATATTTATATTTTTATAGTATTTACATTTATACTTTTTACATCTAGTTACATTCCATTTTGTACAAACCACTTTCACTTTTACTATCATCTCAGTTACTTACAAGCCAATTGAAGTAATCAATGAAAGCAAACACAGGCATATTGTTTTACAATTTGAAAATTGAAATCCATTTGTATAGAAAATCACCCAAACTGTTCAATTTTATTCCTTTGTTTATGCAATACTTTAAAAAAGGATATTTTTAAATATAATGTCTTACTTTTTACCTGTGGTTTTGAAGTGATATGCTGATTTTAAAATGTTTAATGTATGTTTTATGCTTATTGCACATATTGTATTTGCAAGAAAAATTACACCTTTTTCCTTGATACATATTATTTTCCCTGGAGGCGTTCCTGTATTTTTTCACTTTTCTTATCATGTAGGAGGTCTTAAATGATGACACAAGTAACTAACATATTTTGTTGTCATTTCTTTCTGCTTTTTTTCTAAAGTACACTATCTTCCTTGAGCAGAAGGAACAGAATGTATTTTAAATTCTCTCTGTGTTCTCGAGAATGCTTTTGCACAGTACTTAAAATTTTTCCCTGAATGCACGAGGTGGAAGGCAACAGCAATCTTCTTTCAAGCAAAATGTTGTGATTTGTCCCTTACCAATCCGCGAGGATCTTGAACAATTTAATCTAAATAGACTCTGCTATTTTCACACATGACTGAGTAACAATTGCCTCTGAGGTGCAAACGTGATGAACCATTGACCGTGTCATTCAAAGAGAAAAGAAGCCACAAAAGCCACAATATATGCAATGAACATAAGGCTAAATTGTTATCTTCAGATAATAAGTTATTGAACTTTTTTTTTAATGTAAACTTTACATACACTATGATCTTTCTGTAAACTGGATAGGTAAAAAGACATAGAAGTAATTATTGGAAACCAATTGCAGTGAACTGCAGAACAAAAGCTTTTCCTTTTTATGATGATAATTGAGCGGAGCACTAGGCTTAGTAGGATAAAATGATTTCAAGCCTCTTTACATTTTTTTGATTAGGAGATTGAAAATGTGATGTCTTAATAAAGAGAAATGTACAGTTCAAAGGACATAGCTCCTTTTCTGCATTATCTTAAATATGGGTATTTTATTTTGTGTTTTCACAAAAACTGCAGTGCTGGGGCCAAACCCTGGAATCACATGTCCCAGAATTACAGGTTTCCATTTCCATAGGATCTTAATAAATATCCCAGTATGGCTTTACTAACACTCAGCCTAGTGACCCAGATCTCTGACAAGTTCACCTTTCCTTCTGTGGCACACAGAACAATAACTGCACCTCTTCCTCTCTTCTACTCTGCTCCCATTTCTGCCAAGGCTCATGAGGTAACTTTGGGGCTCAGAAACGTTGATCACAAAATTAGTATTTAAGAGAACAAAGTGATGTTTTCTGTGACTGTGCAATCTTAGGCAAAGCATCTGAGACAAAAAAAGAGTGGAACCCATGAATAAAGTGTTGAGTGAAGGTCGTTCTTCCACTCCCTAAAATAATGGGGCATTTCAGGTCACTGACATCAAGAATGATTTCTCGTGAATGATGACCTGAGTCTCCATCCACATTGTCTCCTAATTTCCTTTTTCCATTTTAGCTATGGCTCTTTGCTCAGAAAGAAAAGACCAAATCTTATGGAGGTAATTTATATTTAATCATCATGGTTCAATGTTTATAATTTCCCCCAAAAGAAAAATGTCTATGTTTTTAATTTTTTTGTAGGCTTGTCGGCAACTATGATTTTCCGATTGGTGATGTAGAGAGGCAAAAGCAGATTAGGTTGGAAATACTTCTGAAGTCAGAAATCTCTACCTTTTGTTTCTTCTCTATTGTTTTGGTTCTTATCTTTCTATTTGGAATTGGGTTGCCTACAGCAATGATTTGGAAATCTGGCTACAGAGATTTTTCGTCCTATAGACTGTCCCTAGGGGATTTCTGACCCAGATCCCATTTCATCCCAGCTTAAAACCTACTTGTATATGAGATGTGGAACACCAGTGTCTTAACAGGACAGTTCTGCACAGATGTCAGTTGTTGATAACAACACATACAAAGCTTTCAGTAGTCATAGCTAAAACTTGATTTTTTTTTCCACAACAGACATTACCTTCTGCTAACTCATACAGCTAGAAGCTCATTTTTTCTCTCTTTTTCTTCTTTTCTAATGATTTTGTCATTAAAAAGTAAAATAATTTCTTGAATTCCAATGGTTTTTGCCTATCAGAATGCAAGAGGTGATTCCTTCTTCCCATCAAAAGCAAGGCATAACAGGCAGTAGCAACATTCTGTTTCAGGTGAAAAAGAGAAGAACAGACGGCTAAACAGCATCCTTCAACCCTCTATGTGACCAGGGACAAAGAACCTCAGACTTAATGCCATTCAGGAGTATTCAGACAAAAGACATATCAGTGAAAAAAGTTGATTTTTTAAAAAATACACCTTGCATAGAAATAGGTAGATTTTAGTGGCTACTTTTCTCTTGGAAAGTTTTCTTTAGATTTCATTAAAGGTTTTGGTTAAAAATGGGTAAGAGAGAAAGGAACTTGCCAATTACTATTTGCCTCATGGCCAGGAAATTCACTTGAAATAAAAAAACAAACAAACCAACAACTCAATTAATGTATATAATGACCTATAATATTCAGACCTGTAAACCTCATTATCTAAAATTTGAATGCCATGGTCTTACTGTTACTTATTCTGTCAATTAATTCAGTTTTGAAATACCTTATTATAGTGTCACTTAGGAAATGTTGTCAAATTGTTAATGTCTTCCAATAAATTAGAAAAATATATGTTTTCCTACTTGCCTTTTTTTTTTCATTATGATCTGCATTTTATTAAGTTTTGCCTCAATTCTGAGTCATGAGATTTTCCCAGCAAGTCTGTCATCTCATACTGTACTACCTCATCTTTCATTAAATAAATACAACCTTTACCCTTTATAGTTGCAAAGATAACCTTCAACCAGTGAAGTGAATGTATTTAGCTTTATCAGCAATGTCTCATTTGGTCTAAAGCATGAAATGAATGCAAATTTATTTTCATTTATCACACTGTTGAATATTAATACTAATGCAATCCAGTTTTTAGTGTCAAGAACTATTTCTATGCTGATCAAACTCTTCAGAAAAGATTGGCGATCATAGTATATGCTCTGTGCCTCCTGTACCCTTAGCCTCCACAAACTTATAGGTAAAGATTAAGAAGAAAAAAACCCCAAGTTTAGAACCAATAACCTTTCATATCTAACTGTGTCTTAATAATAACTGAAGGTCTAGTCCACTGACACACATCTAATATTATGAAGGTTCACAAAGCTCAGAATTCCACAGACATTAAGACTGTATCCAAGGAGAGAATCAGTACAGTTATGTCTGTTACCTTCATTGATGTGATGCAAACCTAGCGTACATCTTTTCAGACACATTTTACTCTCAAAAAGAGGTACCTTAAATTAATTATACAAATATCTGAAACTTACTTCTTATCTGTCTTCCATAAAATTTTTGAGCAAAGCAGTCAGAATAATGGCTAAATTTTCACTACCAAGGAAATTTAATGAAAATCACAATATCTAGAAAAAAGTATCCATTGAGCCTGAAAGAAGTTTGATTTGTGATCCATCCTGCTCAAATGTACTTAACTGCCAAAAGCAATCAAAATAAAAACTGTGCCAGTAGATACATATTCCTAGTGATGCTAAATGAAAACAAACAATCAAATAAATAAATCAGATATAGTTTAATGTTTTTTGGGTTTGTTTTTTGTGTTTCTGTAGTTACTTTTGGCTTTGTTTTTTTTTTTACATACTACACTTAACTATAGTTAGAGAAGACATTATGCACAATTTACATCTAAGAATTTTAACACTTTGAAAAGATAATATTCATATCAGACTATTTTAATAAATTTATTCCTGACATGATTTACTGGCAGTTCCTGATTGAAAAAAAAAAAAAAATTCCAGAAGAGTAAAAATCACAACCAAATATACTAAACCAGTTTTTCTTAATAATTTAGCAAAAATTTGTTTCTTTCTATCAGAACAACAAATTTCCCACCTCTTACAGTTGTGAGGGGTTTGAGGCAAGTGTGGTTGTTTGTGGCATTTTTTTTTGTGAATGACGAAATCCAAGAGAAAGGAAACATTATCTCAATAAAATTTGTCAAAATAGATTAGAGCGAGAATTTTTGTTTTGTACTGTAGTATAAAGAGTTTTGGAAACAATCACACTAGATTACTACTGTGTAAGAAACCTACCATTAGGATTAAGGAAGTGTAGGTGTTTATTTTTACTTAACCTTTTTTTTCCTATTCCTTTCTATTCCACCCCACATACTCACCTTCCTACACCACAATAATCAGTATGGAATGATTTATAACCAATTTTATTTACTTTAATTTATATAAATTTTTAGCTACACAAAGCACACAACTGAAATTAAGTCCTACGTGAAGACATGAGCTGGTTTGGGGCAGGAGGGGGACTTTCATTCTCCTTATTCTGTAAAAATGACCTTTTTCTGTGATATGAAATCACCTTTGCCTGCACTATGGCATAAATGGCATGATTTAGCTGAGATCACACAAGAAATCTGAAATAGAGAAATTGACTGACCTTCCATTCTGATTAAAGCAGTAGTCACTAAATTATCCTATCTTTCTCCTAAGTAGATGTTGGCCAAATATTTTTGAACAGTTCTGCAAATAAATAAACAAGCCAGAAAAAAAAATCCATATATAAAAAATAAAAACAATTTGTACTCACTGAATTTTGGATAACTCCATTTGTTTTGATGAGAACTTCATATCTTTAACATTAGAGTTTCTCCACAGATCTGAATAAAATATAAAACAATTCTGAATAATGTCCCTAGGTAAGGATCTCATCTTTTCCCTCATTCAAGTATTAGTCCTGTTAACAGTGATTCTTTAAATTCTGTCTTTTAATAATGTTCTCAATTGAAAAAGTTATTTTGGAGCTATTCTCTCAATTCTATACAACCATGTTAATTTATTTCGAGTTAAATGTGACCTAATGCTTCCTGTGACAGGAAATCACGTTTCAGTCATTTGTCTCCAGAGTTATACCAGCTGGCCTTTTCACCTAAAAAACCCAAGTTCATTGCTGAAGTGAAAATAAGGCAAGAAGTCTGTGAGGATGGGCCATTCAAGAAAAAAGTAGGAGCAGGCATTTTCTATAAATTCTGTTTTTAATTAATTAACAAACACCCTGAGAAAACCCAAGCACAATACACAAACCATCCCCCCACTACACATGTGTAAGTAAAGGTCTAAAGAAATGTTTTACTGAGAAATTATGTCAGTATATTCACAGTGTGTGGAGCTTTCCAATAAACTTTCTCTCTTAGCCAAAAACATCCAACTCAGTAAAAAAAGGGATGTGAAAGATTTCTTTCTCTCTTAATAAACCTTTGAATGAAGTAAATCTTATGAGTTACTTTTGCTGAAATATTTGCATCTGATTTCTGATAAATATTCTGAACAAGTATATTTTACATACATTTTTATTACAAAAGGAAAAAAGCCTGCAAAACCAAAATAGCAATAATAATCATTGCTGTACAATAGGAAATATTGGAGTTGCTATCTTCTAGGCACTCCCTCCGAAATATTTGGCAAATAGTTCTAAGAATTTGGTTCATAATTATTGAAANAACTCAGCTACACCACAAAAGAAATGAATTAGGACCAGAGTGGACATGGGCAGAAGTTCCAGGTAAGGGTGATAAATGTGACTAAAGGCTGTTGGGGCACACTAGGAGCACATAGCAATTGTACCTTGCTTGGTGGTTTTGAGGAATGTTCCTCAGGTGTGTAGTCCTGATAATTGGGTGGTGAAGCTTTCCCTGGGTGAGTTTAAAATCCAACATTTGCTTTGCTTGGCACTGTGTCTGCTTCTGCGTCCTGAATGTGGGGGAGCAACTGTTACAGGAAAGGGTTTGGATGATGGGGCTTTAGGAGGAAGAAGTGAAAAATGAAGCTGATCTTTGGGGATTGTGAAAGGTCCAGTTGGTAAGTAACTGGGTAAATGAGCCCTTTTTTATAACCCTTTGAACCCTAACTGTGGTCAGTTTTGACTGTTTAGCCTGAAAAAAGGATGCACTTGCCTTTGTACAGCCTAGTACATTTTCTTGTTAAGTGGTCCTACTGTAGATAGCCTTTGTTATGCTTCAATGGGTAGCATTTGCTTTTATATTATTTTTATCATTGTGGGTGAAACAGTGATTTAATTAACTCAAATGAGAGTTTAGTGGATAACTAGAGTGAGGCAGGAATTCTCCCCATAATTCTATGTTAAGCTGTAGCTAAGCTAGAGAACCTTCCACACCACACCTGCCATTCTGCATTTTTCTTGGACAAAAGCAGGAAGTGTGAACACAAAATAATTCCAATCAGTAGTTCAAATAATTTTCCAGACACACAAGATCCACCAATGTCAGACCTTACAAATATACACAGAGAAATCATGGGCTGCAGCTTAAAGTAGGTGAACACTTTCTTAGGTTCTTTTAGGTGCTTTCCCAGGCTATATGAAAATTACTGACAGTCTGGCTTATTGCAAAGAAATCTGTAAGCAAGTTATTTGTAACACTGACAAATTTAAGGATATTTCTCACATGATTGTCCATTTTCTTTCATCTAGAATATAACTTAGAATGTTGCTGTTAGAAATAATATTTGTTTAATGAATATTATAAACATTATTGTTTCAATTTTTCCTTCTTTCTCTCTTAGTAATATTAATTGGTTTTGTCTTATGGATAAGGTTAGTCAGACCTTTAACATGCAAATAATTTTTCATTATATGGGTAAAGGCTAGACAAAATAATGGGGCTTCAGGTTCTGACAAGGGTCTCTTGAACACTGCCTAAATCATAATAATAATAATAATAATAACAGTTAACTGGCACATAAAATCTTATCATAGAAGACAACTGGAAAACAAGAAATATTAGTCATAAATTTGTATCTAAAAGATGGAAAACCCCATTTTTTAGGTTATAATTTAAGAAGTTTATGGATGCATTTACTTGATCAAACCAGACGTGTCTCCTGTCAGTTGGAGCACCTCTCCTATGAAGACAGTCTGAGAGAGCTGGGGTTGTTCAGTCTGGAGAAGAGAAGTCTTTATGAACACCTCAAAGCAGCCATCCACTACCTACAAGGGCACTACAACGGAACTGGAGAGGTATTTTTTACGTGGGCATGTAGTCATAGGTTAAGAGGAAGTTGCATTAAACTGAAATAGGGGAGCATTACAGACATAAAATATTCTTCACTGTAAAAGTGGTGAGGCACTGGAATGGGTTGCCTGGAGCAGTTGTGGATGTCCCATTCCTCAAAGTGTTCAAGGCCAGGTTGGATGAGCTTTGAGGAACCTGATCTAGTTGGAAGGTCTTACTGACCATGGTAAGGGAATTGTAAATAAATGATCTTGAAGGACTCTTCCAACATAAGGCATTCTATGATTCTGTGTGGAAAGAAGAATGTAAGAACACTGCAAATATGTATTCTTCTTCCAGGATGGAAGACAAACACAAAATGAATTCTTAGTCCTTCCCCTGAAACGGAGATAGGACCTGCAGTCTACATCAGCATGAGTGTCAGGATCTAGTGCTGTGACTGCCTTTTATAGTTTACATGTACGTATGTAGTTTTCTCCTGCATAAAACCCCAAAGGTGGACTAGATGATATGCTTATATCTGTCCCTCCAGAACACAGGACTTTGCCTAAATGCCTGAGACCAGAAGGCCACCCTTACAATGCAATCTGGATGTAGTACAAGTATTGTCTAAGTAGGAAATATCTTTACTATGAACAAATACTTATTGTGAGATATCTGAACAATTAAACTTTTTGTCTGAACTTACAAGTCTGTTTTACATTTCCTTTTGGCAAACAGCTATTCATACAGGAGGAGAAAAAACAAAAAACAAATTTACTAATTTAGTTCTGCTTTTCTAAAACCATGCTTTCCTGTGAGGTATATTTCCACTTGGACACCAAATGCAGAGGACTAAACAACTTGAGGAGACTTTGAAAGCATGTTATTTTGATGGACTCATCCAGTCTTTCATAAGGGTAACAATATTATATATTAAAGTCAAAAATATTTCATCTTTTCAGAATCTTGAGAGGTGTTGAATAAAATGAAGGTGGAGTGGGTTTTAACTCAGTAAAGTAGGTTTGATACATTTTACACACTCCCACCTAGCTACAGAAGAAAGCAAATTATCTTAGTATCCATAGGAGAACAGAATATGGAAAAAAAAAAAAGGCAATAAAGTGAAACATTTTTTTAACCAGATTTGTGGTGTCCTAGCAGTATCCAGATCAACTTTCCAACATAGGAAGTTAAACTGCTGGACTTGCAGGCTTACTCTGGTTGCTGGACTGTGAATGAACTCTGGCAATACAAGTCAGGCTTAATGAACTCAAATATTAATTTGCAACAGCTTTATCAACACATATAAAATAGTTTCCATTGTAGATTTGCACACAAAATATTCCATGATAGGACTTTCTGCTTCCTCTAATGTAGCTCTCCAACTTTTGGCACTAATATTAGGAAGTTGACATGTCTATATTCCTTGAGAGATCAAGTGAAATAAACAAGCTCCTCCAGAGGTGAAGAGTTAGTCCCATCTCTAATTTCCTCTGTGGAAATTGATTCAGTTTTCGGCAAAGAAATCAGCCTTATAACTTAGCCCACCCAGATGCCTAAACAACCCAGATACCATCTCTCATCTAAACCTTTTCTCATTCAGGCATAATTTCTTATTAACATTACGCTATTTCCTGTTAATGCTATTTGAGCAATCTACCAAAAATCTGTTCCAGAACCAGTTGATCCACAAAAATTTCAAGGTACTCTATAAAGATAATAAAGAGATACATTTGGACAGGACCAGTGTAACTGTTCTTACTTCCTGGTATAAATCTGGTATGTATTATCACCATATAAAGTGATAATAATTAAGTATGAATATTAAATATATGCATAAATTAAAATCAAATAAATAACAAAAACACCCCCACAAAAACCAAAAAGACCCCTCACTCCTTTCAAATCAATATTCTCAATGTTTTATTTTTTTCCCAATAAAACTCTTGGAACTGACTGAGTTACGCCACTCAAATTATAGTAATGAAAGAAGGTATGCCAGGAGAAATCAAATGAATGGTTTTATTATGGCATCTCTGAGCAAATGATCACTAAAGGAGGGGCTTCTCAAATTGAATTTAGATACATTCCTTCTTGTTCCCCTTGTTCTAATAGTTTCTCTGTTTAGGAAGCAACAGGGTAACACTGCCACCCGCAGCCCCACTTCACACAGGTACAGTCATGAGGGTACCTAAATGTTCAGGAGTAATCAAGTCTTTCCAGGTACAGCAGTGAATTCATTAACATTTATTAGGCTTTGAAAACTCCTCAGGGTAAGTTGGGCAGGCTTCACTTTGTTTTGAATCAGATGGAGTATGATCCTCACATGCTGCAGTAAACTGGCTTTGAGCATTACAGTATCTTTGTGTGTCGGGTTTTGCATACACCCTTTCGTATATCACCATTTTCCTCTATGGCTAAATACAGTAGTACTCTGCTGCAGAGGAATTCTTCCTCTTACTTATCTCCAAGTAACAGGCAATCTCTCTGATGGGCACCCACCTTATCTAGCATATTTAGACGAGGGAAGCTGCTGCTATGAAGGTATAATGCATGACACAATGGGAAACATTTCAGTGAAACTGAAATACTTACTGGTCCAAAATTTTCATTCTACCTTTCTGAATCACTGCATTTGTGTATTTTACATTTATTTGAAGGAAACGTTTCATTTCTTTTAATAAAATAACATTGCTTTCACTTTGTTGATTCAGAAATCATTAAAATTCTACTCATACAAGCTCATGAATGCTATTTAAGTTATTTGTTAGTTGGAAGAAAGATTAGAAGCCTTTTAAAATCCAAAGAATATGATTTTTTAAATTTCTTTTTAAGCTCTGTGTTTATGTGGCTTTAAATTGTGCATTCGCTCCTGCTTAAAGTCACATTCAGATTTGGAGCTCACAGTCTCAACAGCCAACTAGAAATCTTGCTGATCATATTTTTCCTCCAGTTTTCAAAACCCTTCAATCACTACTGACATTCAAAGTACATGAGGCATAGGACATGAGGTGCTGCAGTGTCAAGATATTAGAAATTGCTGCAAGGTCTTCTCATTTGAGCCCACACCACCGTGCACACTTCCAGACCTTTTGATATTTATAAATAATAAAGAGGAAAATTACTAGTTTTGTTCTCAAATACCCAGCAAATTACTAAGCACTGCTTACACTCATGTAAAATTAATTCACAGACTTGGTACCTGGCATTACTTTGCTATAAGGAATTGCATTGTATCTCACATGCTTTGAGTAGATGACTTAAGGAAAAAAAATCAATAAAAGAAATTAAATACAACCAACCTCTTTCAAACAATAAAAATCAATGCTACGTAATCAGGTACCTAAGAAGCAGGTTTATTTTCAACATTAATCTGGATAGTAGTTTCATGGTAATTGATTTTTTATACTTAAGCTGTCAAAAACTATAATAAGCAATGATTACTTGTTATTTTCCAAATTCCTAAAAGTATTGATTCTATGGTGATTGTGAGCTGTTTTTTTCTTTCCTTGCCTGTCTTTCTCTGGCACTGAATTAGTTTTGTCACTGAAACAATTGCTAATCTCTCTTATAGTGATGACAAAATTGAAAAATAAATATTCACTAGGCCTTAAATGGAACTGGTTTACAACTGCAGTAAATTTCAGTTTGTCAATATAAATAAGGCAACCATATTTTCATTATTTGATTTTGTAAACACTGTTGCAACTGCTACCTATAGCTGAACTAAATGCTGCATTAAACATTCAATATTATGTTTTCATAAAATGGAAAATAACTTTAAAAAACAGGCAAATCTAAAAGCTTATCTATTTTGACCAAACATTTTTTGTGTTGCAGGAAAAGAGATTATACCTGTTACGTGTCTTGTAGTACAATATGAGGGTGGGGAGAGGTATTTTTTATTAAATTTTTGAATCAGAATTCTGAAATGCCCAAAACCTTTAAGAGAAGCTGAAGTATGAATTCAGGAATTTTTTTCCTATTTAGTATATATATCAGGATGAAGAAAGGAAGGCAGGAGGCAGGACCATCCTATAAATAACTTAATTGAATGCAGTCTAGAAACAAAACAGTTAAATATAGGATGAAAATTAGCAGCAGATTATTTCAAATCGAAGGCTTATCATCCTGGTCCAGGGACTAACTTCAGTTTTCAGTAGATCAATACAGGAAAAAAAAAAAAGAAAAAAAGAAAAAATGTGAAGGATTTCTGTACAAAATCTAAGATTCCTTGCTAAACTTTCCTGGTTGTTTTATACAAGCTTTATCCTATTATACCATGTACTTAGAGAAAGAATATTATCTAGAGAGTAACGAAGAAATGAAACCATCATTGCACTGTTCTGATTTATTCTGACAATCTACATGCAAAATTCCTTCCAGTTCCCCAAGACAAATCAGAGCAGTAACAGACATACTTATTCCAGGCAATTTGTAACGATGAGAGAGGTTTATTAACAAAAACTTGCTTTCCATAAATAGCAGTGTCAGCTGGAGCAGCAGCCAAGTTCGAGCTGGCAAAATTAACATAACAGAGAGGGACACATCCCTTCCATAGCATCAGTATTAGTAGCACGTGCACAGTATCCAATCACATTTGTCATGTGAGTGGCATTGTTGTAGACAAACTGGAAGACAATACATCATTAATATTTATATGAAGTTCTGCCTCAGAAGAAAAAGGGGCAGATATATAATTCCTCGGTAAGCATTGTACTTTGCTTGTTATGAGCTTTGGAATGAAAGACTATAGACTATTTTTTTCTTATTGAAGAGAGATAACAGTTAGATGCAGAAGACAGATAGGTGTTCAACTCCATCTCTCTGCTCAACTGTGAAAACACTCTTCAGTATATTTAAATCATCTATTGTCCATTCATGTTTTAAATATCTCAAGCTTTATAATTTTTAAGACTTACCATTCAAAAAATTCTATATTCCAGTACCAAACACTACTAAGATTTTATGCACTCCCATTTTCTCTTCAGACATGTAGCTTAAATCTTTCCTTTTTTTTAAATTTCAAGAGTAATTTTTCATCCTTTCCCTTTTGTACTGATTACAGATTTTTGCTATTAGCAGCTTTTTCCCTGTTTCAGGGAATTTCCGTGATGACTTTTCTCATTTAGGTTTGTGAGACAATTTCTATTTTTTAATATATTTTTGATCCCTTCTACTTTAAACATTGTTACACTGTCTCCTTCCTGCATATTGTTGCTATTTCTTTTCCTATCCCTGTATTTTAGGTTTTCTACTCCTGGATTATCTATGACATTTTTTTTTTTAATGGTCACAATAATTCATAACTACCTACTGGCAAAAAGATGCTAAAAGATTCAATGAACACTACAAGCCAAAGAGATGAAAATATTTGAGGAATATATGAAATGTATCTTGTCATTGATGTATTAAACCATAACAAGCCAGTATTTAAATATTATTATATTGTTAAGAGGTAAATGTAACATCCATGACATATAAACCTTTTCTTTCTCATTTTTGTTTTCTTTTTGCTTTTTGTTTTGTTTTTGCTTTTTACTTTTCTTTTTTTTATCTTCACTGATGTGCAGGGAATTATATTTTTATGGCACAAGTTAGATGTCATGGGATTTCTCTTTGAACAAATCACACTTTCTTCAGCTGAGGTGGGAATGTTTTGCTTTTGACATGATGTTCCCTTGCTCTGCATTCTTCATACTAGACATTGTTGCCATTACAACACTATAGTCATGTATTTGCCCTCTAGAAAGAGTAGGAAAAAATTCTTTTGTTATGACTTACAATATGATAGAATCAAATGTACCAGTGGTGAAGAAGGTCATTGATTCCAATGGCTTTAAAACCAAAAGAAAATGGGTAGATAAATGCCATAGACTGCCACAGGCACATGTGTAGACTTCCCCAAAAACCACAGAATATTGGAAAGGCCTTGCAGAAGCTTCTCCATTTATTAGTCTACATCTGTCAGCATACTAAAATTCAGCCTCTCTAAAGACAGGCCTATAGTCTGTATGAGTTAAAAAAAAAAAAAAAAAAAAGAAGGCTACACTTCAGGCTATTCTACATTTTCCATATTTTCATATAGTTATTTGTCACCATGGCATCTTAGGACCCTAATTGTCAAAAGAGCTCTACTGTGACAAGCACTTTACACCTGCACACAACATCAAGAGCCAGCCCTAGTTGTGAATAAAACTCAAAATGAAGATATGTTGCAATGCCACCTTCTAAAAGTGTTTCACCAACCGTGAGTAATATGAGCTGCAATGTTCTTTCAGTTCAGCCAAGGGATTAGATCATGGAAACAAAACCTTTGTAAAAGTCCAGCATCATCTCATTTGGTGTGACTCAGCTTTACTTAAAAGAATAAAAGCTCTTAGTACGATCAGGTAATACTTTCTCAGAAAGGGAAATCGCTTATCAAATATACTGAATATTTTCTTTAAATACTTGCAAATCTGAAAGGTTAAGTTACAAAGTTAAGTGTCTATTTTTGCAATTTTTGTTCCCAGTGTGCTCTGAGGTTTTCCTTAATGATAGGATTAAATGTGGTTTCCAGATACAAACAGTTGCTTGCTGGTCCCTGTAGGTTAAGTCTATATTTTGTGCTTATCACAAACAAAAAGGAAATAACTTTCTCAGTCTTCGAGAGTCTGTTAAAATGCATACACTTTGGGGAAATCATATTTTCTTGAAGGAAATGAGCCATGACCAATCACACAAAACGTGAGAAAATCCCTTGATAGGTGACCTTTGCCACATGTAAAAGAAGCTGTTCAGTGGCTGAGGTTTCATGGATTTCATGCATGAAAATCAAATTTTTTGGCCACCAGTGCTGTTCAGTAAATAAATAATCCATCATTGTGTCAAACAGTGGAAACACGAAGATACTGGCATTGCTAACTGAATAGAGGTTTTTAGTTAGCAAATTATGCGAACCCTACATTTTGTCTTCAGGAGCTGTACGTGTCTTTCTCACAGTGTTTGGTTTTCATTACTTGAACTTAGCTTATTCATGTTTAGGATAAGGGTGAAGGAAGACTGTGGTAGGGACTATATCACCAGTTTCACTGTATGTACCTACATATATACATGTACATATATAAAAAAGAATAACAAATAATACTATCATGGAATACACTCTGGGAATGCTTTCTGGAGCCTTTTGCAGTGAAAGAAATCCTACTGTGTTATACTGTTTTAGCATAAATTTAGATGTTTTTCTGAGGTATGTTAGAGGCACATGCTCAACACAGAGTCATTTACCTAGATTTTACCTCAGTGTGTGAATTAAATTTGCCTGAATTAGTAAGATATCATTTTCTCATCTCTATTTCATAATACCTAATAAAACTTGTATTTATTAATCACATATTTTTCTGACTTACATGTAGAAAATACTCTTCTATGTTGTATCTAGCCAAGCTTGCACTTTTCCCCTTTTTTCTTTCCTTTTTTTTTTCCCTTGAATTTTCTTTTTTTCCATGATAAATCAATGAGAAACTTGGTATTTAGCATGAAATACTGCACAAAAGAACTTTAAAATTCTATGATAAGTCATTAGTTGTCCCTTTTGTTTATCTAAAAAGTATTTAGTTTCTTGATATATTTGATCTCATATCTAAAATTCTAGTTACTTAATTTATGGTGCATAGTTTTAATTTCTACTCTTATAAAACCAATAAACTTTAATTATAATAAGACAAAATCCTTAACTCCTCAGAGCTCTTGCTAATAAACAGCTCAGTTTTCCCATTCATCTGGTTTTTCTGGACAAAAGACTGTCACAACTTCTTCAATCCATCACATAAGTGATACTTAATGTTTGATTTTCAGCTTCTCACAATCCTACTGCTGATATGAAATAGATAAATAAGTAAATATAATTTTTAATTCTCCTCATGATATGATGAGCATCTTTACTACTTGTGTGCTTTTGGTCTTGAGAGTGAGGCTTACTTATACAGTTTGAAGGTCCTTTCCATCTATCAAACACTACTGTAGCTACATTACTGTACTCACTCACTTATTTTAATATACTTCAGCATGGACTCAGTATGCAAAACCTTCAATGATTTTCGAGTGGTCTTGTGAACTCGTAGAGGTCCTAGTTGACTGGAAACTGGAGAACATTGTCTTGATTTTTAAGATGGGCAAGAAAGAGGACCCTGGAAACTACAAGTCTGTCAGCCTCACTTCAGTATCTGGTAAAGTTACACAGAAGATTATTCTGGGAAGTATTGAAAAACTCCTGTGAAAAACACAGTCATTGCACATAGCTCATCCTCATGAGAAGAAAGCCTGGATTCAAACTCGATTTCCTTCTATGACAAGGTAAGCCACCTAGTTGATCAAGGGAAGCCAGTTGATGTAATGTTTTTGGATTTCAGTAAAGCTTTCAATACTGTTTCACAGGATCCTTCTGGACAAAATGTCCAACACACAGCTGGATAAACACATGGCCTGGGTGAGCAATTGATTCATGGGTCGAGCACAGAGGGTAATAGTGAATAGTAACCTGTCACTAATGGGGTTCCATAGGGCTCCATCTTGGGCCCTGTGCTCTTCAGCCTCTTCGTAAATTACTTGGATGCAGGACTGGAAGGGAAACTAAACAAGCCTGCAGATGATACAAAACTGGGAGCAGCTGTTGACTCCTTGGAAGGCAGGGAGTCCCTGCAGAGAGACCTTGGCAAGTTAGAGAATGGGGCAATCATCAACAGCATGAAGTTCAAAAAGGGAAAGTACTGGATTCTGCACCTGGAATGGGAAAACACTGGATGTACATACAGGCTGGAGAATGAGATGCTGGAAAGCAATGCCATGGAAAGGGACGTGCAGGTCCCAGTAGGTGGCAAGTTCAATATGAGTCAGCAGTGCCCTGGCAGCCAGGAGGGCCAACCATGTCCTGGGGGGCATCAGACAAAGTACCACCAGCCAGTCAAGAGAGGGGATTGGCCCCCTCTGCTCTGCATTGGTAAGGCCTCACCTAGAATACTGTGTGCAGTTTTGGGCACCAAAATATAAGATATTAAGCTATTAGAGAGTGTCCAAAGGAGGGTAACACAGATGATGAAGGGCCTTGAGGAAGCCATATGAGGAGTAGCTGAGATTACTTACTCTGTTCACCCTGGAGAAGAGGAAACTGAGAGGAGACTTCGTTGCATTCTACAACTTCCTCCTGAGGGGAAGAGGAGGGCCAGGCACTGATCTCTTTTCTGTAGTGACCAGCGATGGGATCCAAGGGAATGGCCTAAAGTTGTGTCAGGGGAGGTTTAGTTTGGATATTAGAGAGAGTTTCTTCTCCCAGAGGGTAGCTGAGCACTAGAACAGGTTCCCCAGGGAAGTAGTCACAGCACCAAGACTGACAAAGTTCAAGAAGCATTTGGATGATACTCTTGGGCACATCATATAACTCTTGGCAATGGTCTTCTGCAGGGCTAAGAGTTGGACCCGATTTTTCCTTCCAGTTCAGCATATTGTGTGGTCATGTTATTCTGTGATCAAAAATAACAGGTGTGATCTACAGTCCCATTAAAATGCATTACCAATATAATACCATTTAAGTAGACATGAAAAAATAAGATAAAATTATACTGTTGGGTAATTTTGTATTTTTCATAGAGAAACTTAATTTTTTTCAGTGTTAAAGAACATGCAAGAAATTTTTTAAAGTCCACCCTACTAGTACTTGAATATGAAGATTTTAAGGCTTTTCTTTAGTACCCACCAGACTGCTTAGAAACCCACTATTGTCTCGCATCTATGGATCAAATTAAATAATTTTGATGGAAGAAATGTTAACTTGTTTTTGTAATCTTATATATCAATTTTCTGAAATGTCCTAACCATTCAAATATTTTTCTTATTTTTCTTTTTTATCACTTATAATGAGGGATTGCATCATAAAAAAAATATTAGAATCAATTTGTGCATGCACACACACAAACATTTGTTTTATTGTAATTTGTCCATCCTGGTATGAAGATCAAGACTAAAGTTTTCTGATACGGCTGGTATATATGTTGGCAGAGAGGACAAAAGCTTAGACCAAGCACCTCCTTAATGTGACCTCTCCCTCCACCCATATTTTATGCAAATTTTAACCCCTTTCTGTCCTGTGACAGTGCTGGTAGACTTCTACAAGTGCAGAAGTGAGTGACATGTTTCATAGTGATGACTCAGCATTCCCTAAGCATTTCTTCAGTTTTAAAGGCAATATATGATTTGTCTTCCCCTTGTAATTAAATTCTGAATGACATTTCATTATTATTTCACGGCTTGTTAAGGAAGATGCTTGATTTTTATTGTCACTGTAAGTAACAGTGGGTGTATGCTCTACGAATGTAAACAGTGCTACTTTGGTAATTGGAATAAAGAATACAATCAAGTAAAATGAAACAAACAGTGACAGCAGGATCTTGACTTGAAAAGTTATCACTGTCATAGTGCCATACAAATATAATATAACAAGGCAACCTCGAAAATTACTTTTCTGATATTTTCATTTATTAGTGAGATTTCCAAGACTTTCTCCATTGACCTGTGGGGCCTGTTTTGTTTTTCAGGAAGCAGAATGAAACCTCAGCCTATTGTTAAGGTCTTGGTTTGAGACAATTTGGAAGAGATGGAGACCTCGGACAGAAGGCTGCTCCCTCGGATTCAAAACCCCTGGTTTTCTCCAATACCAAGGGAGAGAGACCAAATACATCCAGATGTACATGAAAAAATATCTTACTAAACAATAACAACAACAACAAAATGGAATGCAAAACAGAGCAAACAAACAATAGCAAAACAGAACACCACCTAAAAAACACCCTTTCCCTTCCTGGTCAAAACCGAGAAGAAGCTGGCAAGCCCTTTTGTTTGGAGGCAAAAGGGATCCCACATGCTGATAAGATGGACATGTGGTCTCTGATGTGAAAGTCATGTGATCATACTGGGGTTTGGAACTCGTGATGGGAATGTGAGTGCCAGCACTGTCGGCAGCACAGGGAAGTGACAGCGATAGCAGCAGGCGATGGGAAGCCAGGGTGGGGCAGCATGGGCTGTTGCTGCAGTTTTGATGAGCTGGAAACAGTTACTGCTCTGCTGCCGGCGGCAGAGTCAGGTCCACGCAGGACAGTGTGGCACAGGGACAGGGTGCGGCTCTGGCTTTACCTGCAGTGGGTCAGTGCCCCAGGGGGTGGTGGGAGCGGCCAGAGGTGGTTGGGACCTCCTCATGAAAGCAAGAGGGCTCTGGAGAGTAGAATTTGACCCTTAATTTTATCTTCTTGATCAAAGATATTTGCCTTCATAGTAGTCATCCTACACTGCTTTTGTAACCCAGAGAAATAGATACCTCACAAAAGAAATAAAAAACGCATTTTTAAGTGGACTGACTCTTTCTCTGGAAATGTTGTTCTTACTAGCAGCCATGAAAAAAAGATCTAGAGCAATTAAAGTCTTAATTTAGGCCGTTAACAGTGCATGCTAAAGTTGAGTGAAATGAATCCAGGCTCCAGTAGACTGAAGCTGGGCTTTAGTCAAAGGTGAGGATGAAGAAAAACCAGCTGTTTATGTTCATTCCAGACTCTCTTCTTTACCTAGCAGTGTTAGCAAAGTTCCTATTACCATTTCACGAGCAGCAGTGTGGCATTTGTCTTTTCTCAACAATTAACTGCTCCTCAGATACACTGGGCCCACACCATGCTCTGTAAGTGCTCTGTAAGTACTCTGTAACTCAAGGTGAGTTGGTGATGCCTGCGTCTGCCACTGTTTTACACACCACCAAAGGCCTGGAAGCTTTTGGAGAGGCAGAATTACTCTTGCGCATCCTTTGTTTCCAGACAAGTCTTCAGTCAGCAGCAGTGAAGAAGGTCATGGTAGGCAGGCCAGAGGAGATGGGTGTCGAAAGGCTGCTGCTGACAGAAGCACAGCTAGCTCTGATAGTTACTGCTCTTCCTTTCCTTCATCTCCTCTAGATCACGGTGTTTAAGTGATATCCCCCTATTTCTAGGGGATCATTTCAGTCCCACACTTCCCACTTGATTCCTTTTCAAGTCTGAAGACACCCAAATGTTGTTGCAGTAAATTGCTTATGTTTATTTTGTTTAGCAAAAAAAGGAAAAAAAAACTCAGTCTGATTTTAAGAAGTTAATGTATATTTTTATTCTGTCACTCATTTTCTTTGGAAACAAAGGATCAACTTTTCATTTGGTTTCATTTCTAACAGAATATGTTAATTTTTTGTTGCAAATTTTTTTTTTTAGATCCTTTTTTTTCTACCATATGATGAAAATTTTTTAGGTGAAAAACATGATGAAAAATGATTAAAAGTAAAGGAATTAAATTGCTTAGTCTTACTGCATATACTTCAAACAGGCAATATGAATTTTCCTGTAAAATTTCCTCCACACACATAAAAATCCTTGCTCTCAGAAAAATACTTAAAAATGAGAAAGAAAACTTACAAATGTCAGTTGCTGAATGGAGAAATTGTAAAAAAAAAAAATGCCTTCTACTCTTCTAAGTGTTGAGTAACCATCCTTCATATAGAACAGTTTATAAGATGTATTCCTTCATTTTTGACAGTTTCAACTTCAAATCCAGTGATGATTTTGGGATTCACAGAAAAGCTTTTGAAAATTCCATTTTTAATTTAAAAAATCACACATTTGCTTATAAAAATGGTAGAATATAATTCATTCAAATTATACGTTTGATTTGGCTATTCTTATCAAATGATACTTACAGATAAACTAGAGGCATTTTACTTTCATGAGGGTTGGCTTGATGGGAACATGAGAGCAAGGTTTTTGCTATAAAACATTGCAAGATATTTTGCATCTATCAGTTACAACCAGAAACTGATGCAGACAGCAGAAGTAAAGCACTGATGAGCTTTTAATGTCACATTCAATGAAGATTATGAATTTCAGGAATTAAATTCAGACTATGTTTTAGGCAGAAATCCATTATGGTCATATCAGTAATAGATAAAAGAGTTAGTAAAATTAAACTATCAATAAGAAATCATAGAATATGCTGAGTTTGAGCAAATCTATCAAAATCATCGAGTCCAACTCCTTGTGCTACATCAGGATATCCCAAGATTCCCGCCATGAGCCTGAAAGCATCATCCAAATGCCTCTCGAACTCAGACAGTCTAGGTGGTGTGACCACTTCCCTGGGGAGCCTATTCCAGTACTCAACCACTCTTTGGTTGAAATACTTTTTCTTGATATCTAACCTACACCTTCCTCCACCTACACAACTTCACGCCATTCCCTCGGGTCCTGTCACTAGTCACCACAGAAAAGAGATTTCACGAGGAAGTTGTAGACTGCAGTGAGGTCTCCCCTCGGTCTCCTCTTCTCCGGGCTGAACAGATCAAGTGACCAACAGCCACTCCTCATACAGCTGCCACTCAAGACCCTTCACCTTCTTCATTGCCCTCCTTTGGATTCTTCCTAATAGCTTAGTATCATTCTTATACTGTGGTGCCCAAAACTGCATACAATATTCAAGGTGAGGCCACACCAGTGCAGAGCAGAGCAGGTCAATCCCCTCCCTCAATTGGCTGGCAATTCTTTGCCTGATGCCCCCCAAGACACGGTTGGCCTTCCTGACTGCCAGGGCACTGCTGACTCATATTCAACTTGCCATCGATTTGGACTCCCTGGTCTCCTTTTGCAGTACTGCTTTCCACTTTCTTGTTCCTTAGCTTATATATACAACTTGGTTACACCACCCCAGGTGCAGAATCTGGCACTTTCTCCTGTTAAATTTCATATGTTTAGTGATTGCCTATTTCTCTAATTTGTTGAGATCTCTCTGAAGGGCATCTCTGCCCATGAGAGAATGGACAGCTCCTTCCTATTAAGTGCCACTGACAAATTTATTTAAAATTTCTTCATATCATGTGTCCAGGTCATTAATGAAGACTGAAGACAGCTGGGACAAGCATGGAGACCTGTGGAATCCCACTAGTGAGAGGTCACCAGTCTGATATTACCCCATCCATTATAACTCTCTGTGCTCAAACTGTGAGCATGGTTATCCAGCTATGTCCAGAAGGATACTGTGAGAGACAATATCAAATTCGGACTTTGCTGAAGTCCGAAAAGATTGCATCTACCTGCTTTCCTAGATTGGATTGCCCTGTCATAATAAGAAATCAGATTTACCAAACAGGATTGCTCCCTCTAGTAGCTGTGCTGGCTGTAACCAATGACTGTGTTGTCCTTTGGGTGTTTTTCAATACTTATCAGAATAATCTTCCCATGATTTTACCAGGCACTGAAGTGAGATTGACAGGCCAAGGTTCTCCTTCTTACCTTTCTTGAAAACTGGGACAACATTCTACACTTTCTGGTCAGCTGGGACCTCTCTGGATTCCCAAGACTGCTCAAAAATTGTCAAGAGATGTTTTGAGATGACATCAGCCAGCTCTTTGAGGCTTCTTGAATCAATCCCATCAGGCCCCATAGGTCTGTAGGGATCCAGCTGCAGCACCAAATCTGCCACAAGCCCACTGTCAATTGTGTTGCTGTCCGTGCGGCGTGGCGACCTGTCTCAGGAACGGCACAACAGCCAACCCCAGGCTGCTCGGGCCATCAGCTCACATACACCAGTGTGGTGAATGNCATCAGCTCACATACACCAGTTTGGTGGATGGCAAATGGCGTTTATTGCTTTATGGCACTGCAATAGATAGTCTTATCTCCTCTGCTCTTATCTTGTCTGCTTACATCATTACTCAAACACCATTGGCACCTTTAAGAAACGCGGCTACATATTATTGGCTATGGGGAGAGGGGTCTCATCTTTCCGTTACAGCGGGATATCTTCCGTTCGCCAGGCCCTAACTACCTACACAATTGGGAGTTGATCATTCTTATAACCATGGTCCTCCAGCTTAGGGTACTGAGACCTCCTAGTCTGTCATCTGTGTGGAAGACAGAAGCAATGAATGCATTAAACACCTCTACCTTGTCTCTGTCCCTGTTTGTGAGGTGACTTTTACAGGCTGATGTAATTTTTACACTGTCCTTTGCCATTAATATATTTGGAAAACAGCTTTTATTGTTCCCCACATTTCTGGCCAGCTTCAATTCCCATTGAGCTTTGACCACATAAATTTTCTGCCTACAGAATAATTTTGCTAAGCAGTTTTGCAACAAAAAACATTCTCTTATTTAAAAATATTTAGTGCGGATCTCGTTTTAGACCAATGAAGGTTAGCTTGAAGCACATTATAACATTAAGCCAAGATGTTAAGGATAGAGAGGAAGAAAAAAAAAAGGGTTAGTACAGATACTGTTATATATTTCATCAGAGCACAGCAGTATAGCTGGAACATTGCCAAGATATGGCATTTTGCAAGTATTTGTACCACAACTGAAATATAATCTGAGTAAATAAACATTTCCCCCCCAGGAATGTTAGGAGATGAACAATTAGCCACATAACTGTAGTTAGATCCACTGGAGCAACTCAGAAAGCTCACACAGCCATATATAGCTCATAAACCCTTAATTTAAAGGAGAACATCAGGAATTTCCTGTAGCTTCACTGCATGAGACTGATGAGAAAGGCTTTGATGAAGTCTGTTTGGGCAGGTTATCTCCTTTGTAAATGACTAGGTAAAAGAGTATGAGATACCCTGAAGAGTTTTAGAAGCTGTAGATTCAAAACTCAGTTCAAACCTGAAAGCAACGTAGCCTCACTTAGTCTAGAAGAATCCTGGAAGCAGATCTGCCCTTCTTGTTTCCCTTTTAGATCTGGGAAGATCTGTCAGTCATTTACACTTTCTGATATCAGCATTTGGTTATTGTAACTTCTCTAATTCCTTTGACCAGATAGCTAAGAAAGCAGATTCAGTGCTTCTCCCACCACCCAAACCCAAGCAATTACTTTCAAATTGTAATCAGCAGCTGAAACATTAAGGTTCAGGAAAAAAAGTTTTCCCTCTAGCACACATTTTAAAATGTAGACATTGTCTTGAAGAGACCCTGTCACTCATATCAGAAACCAGAAACTAAATCCTACTTACTTACATCAGCCTTCAGCAGTGGAGCACTGAATTGAACTCTCTCTGCTTCAATGGGCACCTATGGAAGTAGCAAATCTAGAGCAGTTCTGTTCTTCTAAGGGAAGCAGGCAGACCTCTTCTCTGAGTAAAAAACCTTCCTGAATGGCCAGGCCCAAAGAGTGTTGCTGAAAGGAGCTAAATCAGTGGCATTGAGCAGTTTTATGTGCAGGTATCATGATCTGTCCCTGAAGCTGAGGGTAACTGAGGTTCTCATTAATAGATCCACTGGGGCAGATTATGGTGAAATGACACCAAATGATTGATGTTTATATATATATGGCAGGTTTATCTTAGAACACTTTGCTGTAACAGAAAACAGATATATAGCTGTTTTGGTTATTACCTATAGAAATAAAACTATACATAAGTATAAAGATATAATTTAAGAAAATATGGTTACAAATGCTAGGGGATGGAGCTCTGGTGACGAATATTCATACTCTAACATCATCATGTGCAGTGTGGGCTTGACAGGAAAAAAACCCAATGACCATAAGAGAAAGGGCCCACAGTTTTCCCTCAGTGCTGGAGGGAGAGATAGCACTTGCTGCAAGTCAGGGCAGATCCACAGATTCTGGGTGAAAGAGGAACCACTCCAAACCTGAAAAACAGCACTCCACTGTCTTCATAATCCAGGGTGCAGGCCAAAGCCACCCCACTCCAAGTTGGGGCTGCTGCATGAACCTCATGGCTGACCAGAGGAGGAGGGAATGCTTTGTCTCTGAGGATCCTGGGAGAAAAGCTCTGCCATTGGTAACCCCCTTGCAGCATCATTACAGTTATTGCAGTTGTTACTTCAACTGTATCTGTAGGCATCATGGCTACCTGACCACTGGAGACAGCCCAAGAAGGGAGATAAAGAAACAGAGAATACACGCCGCAGCTGCCTCAATGCCTCACCGCCACCTGCTAGCACCTTGGGGCAGGAATCAGAGACTCTTGGCACCCACGCCAGTATCACTGCAACACAGCCTCTTTGTTTTGGATGAAATAATCTTTCGGGCTTTTGGGGAGAGCTGGGGACTAAGTAACAGCTTTTTGCCTTTGCTGGTTTAAACAGTTTTCCTTTTTATTTACTGACATTCCCTTTAGTAAATTTTTATTTTTTATTAATACCTCTTTCTATTGTCCCTTCATTATCTGAGGGGGAGAGACTTACTTGGGATTCTATTTCTCTCATTGGTTTGTCCAAAACCAGAACAATATATAAGGAAAAGAAATAAAGAGAAAGGATAAGAATAGAAAGGAAAGATATCATTACCTGTGAATCCAGTGAAAGATTTGTATGTTGCAATTTCGATATCTGTTGGTCAAAGCGATGGTCACAGTCTTGATCTGTCAGGCATGGAAGAAGCCCATGAAACACAGAATCCAACGTGCTAGTATATGTTCTGGTTAAGTGGGAATGTCCAGATACCTCACCTGGTAGGGAAGTTTTGCACTGTTTGTTTCAACACTGTGGATCATGGGCAGTCCTCTGGTGGAAGGCCCCAGAAATGAGTCTGGGGGCACTTGGAGGGGTCTTTGATGGTTAATGACACCTTCTAAGACATGACCACTGTTTCTCACACCAGCACAGTTGACCCAGTTATGCCCCTTCAGAAGGGATGAATGCTTTCAGGCTTGCATGTAAATATCCTGATGCTCAGAGCCAGTTGTGTAAGGGAAGATATTGATGTGATAAAAACTTTAACCCACCTCGGCAGAATCTACTTCTTATTGGCCTTTTCCCTTATATGGCTCAAAACCCATTTTGTTGATAAACAAAGGTCAGTTTGTTGACGTCATCCTCTGGTGGTGGATGCACACTCCCTCTGCACCCAGGCTGTTTTTATGCAGATAAGAACCACGTGTTATCACAGATCCAAAACCTCTCCTCCTTCCCTTTGTTTGGGCGATACAAACCTGGCATCAGCAAAAAACTTTACTGATTTTGCAAACGGCCAATTATTTGAGCCATTAGCCTTTAACACCTCAATCTCTCACAGGAGGCTTATTTTGAATTGTAATTTTATTTTGTAAGTAGTCTCAGTCAAAGAATTTCTACTATCTTTGTCTAAATTCTGGAAGTTTCTGGCTTTTTGAAAATGGAAAATTTTAATGTACTTTGACTTATTTTAAAGAAAAGTTTCAATTTAAGAATTCAGCCACCTCAGGATTCACTATGAACACTAAAACTCAAATGATAGTAGGGCACAGAAGAAAATACTTTAAACCAGTAAATATAAAATAGATAAGAACAGAATTTTAATGCATAATTTCACAAATATAAGACTTCATATCAAAATGTTTTCTGAAATTATAGATTTTCAATCCCAAAATTTTAATTTTTGATATCTTCTAATACATATATCGTAGTGCTGACCCTCAAAAATATGTTAATTTATTTTTGAGCCAACACTAGTTTTAGTACAGAAAATCTCTGAAAGCCCACAAACTATATCATATCCTTATATTTTTGGACTGAGGTAATTTTGAATTAAAATTTCTCTATTGTGAGGGGAAAACTTCCTGTGATGGGGTATATGCAAGCTATTTTTAAAGTGCTGAGGAACTTGTAATGTTACATCAGGATGAGATGACAGATATTGACAATATTATGTTTGTGTTGTTCTGGATGTGCTCTTGTGTTCTGGATATTGCTCATCAGTGCATAAAGTTAAGCACGTAATAAGGGAAGAACTGATATTTGTATAAGTAGAGTACTCAGTCGTTCTCATTCCAAAGCTGTTTAAAGCCTAAGTGACAGAATTACTAACACATTCTTTCATGACAGTCATCAAGTCACAAGATAGTGTCTTTAGAAAGTGGTGACTCAAGTCCAACAATTTCTCATAGCAGATAAGAAAGTAGTCTCTTCTTAATGTAGGTGGGATTTCAAGTGAATAGGTAACGTTTTTTTGTTAGTGCTTTTTTTTTCACCAAAGCTCTTGTGTGATTTCATAATGCACCAAACCAAGGAAATAATTCTACAATCAAAAAAGTTACAATACACATAGCTCCAGTATTCCTGAGAATAAGGGACAATGGATGGATAGGTAGGGAGAAAATTACTTGAAATTAATCCAGTATCACATCATTGAAAACTCTAATTGAAAAAAGATTCACATTTTATTTTTTAGTTTTCAAAATGCAATGATTTACAAAGTTTCAAGTACCGACAAATCTACCAAGCTAGGCCATTTAAAGAACCTAAATAAACTTGCACGGTTTCAAGCTTTCTGACTTTGAGTATTAGCTTTGAAGTGATGCCAAAATCTGACTGCAGTAGAGCTGCTTTAGAACTGGATTCCTGACACTAGAATTAGTGTTGGGTGTGTGGCATGCCTAATGATAATCTTGACCACACTTGCTGTAGACAGTCATCACACATGGTGCCTCTGAGTCAATAATTCTCCAGATAAGATTTGGAACATCCTGTCTTTTTTTTATTTTTACAGATTGGTGTTTTGGACACTGTCCATTCCACACAGCAAGGTTGCCTAATCAAACATGACAATTTTCCATGGGACAGAAAGATTTCTTGAGCATTCCTTTAGTTAATTCCTGGTGAAATGTTATTGCAAGAGTTTAAGAAAAAAAAAAGTTAAATTGCCTCACATATAGGCTACAACCACAATTAATTTTATTCTCAAACTTCTTGCATTTCTAAATTTGTCTCATCTTCAGCACTTTATTTATATAAAAGCTTAACATTTACATCAACACAAAGTGGTCACTGCATACAAGAAATAAGCTATCATGCTACTTCATCTATGTAACAGCGCATATCCAACATGCCATAACTTTTTTTTCTGTACTGCAGTGAAGAGTATGTGCATCTGTTACTAAAGGCTTTAGAAGTAACATAGAATATCAGAGGTAAAAGGAAACCATAAACAAATATGTAGATAAAACTGACTTTCTAAAACTCATTCACATATGTCACTATCTTCCTAACAAAAGTCTCTTATCCTTCACTCAGATAAGTAAACAACAGTATTTTCATTGGATTTAGTAGAGCAGAATCAAGCTCTAGTTTCCCAAGAAAAAAAAATGTGCTTCAAACATTAACCACTATGAAATAACACATAATTTACTTGAAATATTTAACTCCAAAAATGCTTTCTTCATCCTGGCTAGACGATTTCATTTAAATTTTATGACAAGATTAGTCATCCTATCGTGGTGCAGTACAAGTAACTGAACACATCAGGCATTTTAGATAAGAGTTGCCTTGAAGATTCAGATGTTGGCAATGGTTTCAAAGTGCATTCTGTCTTGAATGTAGGCGTAGATTACATTAAGAAGGCAAATATCAAAAAGTGGTATATGTATTCTAAGCATTTTGAACACTATATGTGAATTTTCCTGCATCTCAAATGATATTCCACTCCTACCTTTAGAAAAAAACAGTGCTGGAAAAAAACACATTTCAAATGTTGAATCTAACACCAAAAATTGTGTTTCAAAAAACCATGCCCATTATATTTCTAAATATTTTCATGTATGTTACTTAACATGTCAAATCTAGCCTCCATTTTACTAAAAGAGTGCCATTTGTATTATAGATTACATCAATATTTCTGTGTGAATCTATGTTACCAAGTGTAAAATAGTCTGAAGTCTATAACAAGAGTATGTTTTTAATAATTTCCTGAAAAAACAACCCATAACATACAGAAATAGAGTGATTATGAAATGCATATACATTTTCTGTTTATAAAAGATGCCAACAGTTATAGTCTTAAAGTAAAATACAGTCAGCTATACCATTTTTTCTGGGTTTAGTGTATTTCATGGTTTTCATGAGATATTGTATCAAAATGTCTTAAGAATTATTCCATTTTCAGTAGTCCACTTATGGAAGAAAGGAAGCAGAATTATATTCATAGGACCATAGAATGGCTTAGGTTGAAAGTGACCTTTAAGATCATCTAGTTCCAACACCCCTGCCATGGGCAAGGATGCCTTCCACTAGGTCAGACTGCCCAAAGCTCCATCCTACCTGGCCTTGAACACTGATAGGAATGGGGCATCCATAATTTCTCCGGTATCTCACCACCCTCACAGTAAAGAATTTCTTCCCAACTTCTAACCTAAACTTACCTTTTTCTGTTTGAAGACATTCCTCCTTGTCCTGTCACTACATTCCCTTGCAAAAAGTCTCTCTCCATCTTTCTTGTGGGCTCCCTTCAGGCCATCCTGAAGCCATCTCTTCTCCGGGCTGGACAATCCCAAATGTCTCAGCTTTTCTTCATGGGAGAGGTGCTCCATCCCTCTAATCATCTTGGTGATTCTTTTCAACAGGCTGTTGCCTTGCCTTGTGCTGGGGAGTGCAGATCTGGAGCAGCACTCCAGGTGAGGTCTCACCAGAGAGGAGTAGAAAGGCAGAATCATCTCTCTAGACCTGCCGGCCACACAAGTTTTGATGCACCCCAGGATATGAATGAATTTCTGGGCTGCAGCCACACATTGCTGGCTCATGTCCAGCCACTCATCCACCAGCACCCCCAGGTCCTTTTGGCAAGGCTGCTCTTGCTCTGTTCATCCTGCAGTGCGTATTTATACCAGGAGTTGCCCCAAACCAGGTGCTGCACCTTGCACTTGGTCTTTGTTATGCCTCATGAAATTCCCATATACCCACTTCTTGATCTGGTTCGGGTCCCTCTGGATGGCATCCCATCCTTTAGGAGTGTCAGCCACACCAACTCAGTTTGGTGTCATCAATATTTACAAAGGAGCTTTTTTTCTATAAATCTCACCATTTATGTTTTTACTGTAATAGACATTCTAAGGATGATCTTGGTTTAATTTTAAATTGTTTGTATTGTTCCTTTACATGGCTTTCTACCTGAATGAATAAATTAATATTTTCAAATAAGACATTGTTTCATGGAGTCATAGTAGTGTTCTCATTAGCATGATGGACAAAAGATACAGGCAGAACAAATGAAAAGAGAGACTGGCTATGTGTTAAAAGTGTGTTTTGGACTCCTATATCACTGGTGGAGTCACGAGAAGTAAGTATAATTTTAGAAAAAAAAAAATTGTATGTAACTGAATATTTAAGTAGACACTTATTAAGAAAATGAAGACTTCATTCTTATTCAGCTGTAAATAGATTTTCTTTTCACTATTATATAAAGAGATAGGTTTTTAACTTTAGGGAAAAAATAAAACAATCGTCATGGATTTTTGGTAATATAGAAATTGAAAGTAAAGAGGATTTTCTGCCTTTAGATGCTAATTCTTTGGAAGTGTAACATCATTAGTCTCAAAACAATTTCTTGAGTAATGAGAATCCTGGCACTGCTTAAGTCATAACTCCCACTGAATTTACTTCAATCAAGGGATCACAGCTGATTTATGTAAGATGACACTCTGGTTTCAAGATATTGTCTAAAATTTAACAAACCAAAACCTAACAGCTTTACTCAGGCCTAGCTACAAACAGATGTGTTCATCCTTCTGAGTCTTACATGAAAATGCCAAATGTCAGCTGCTTTGTACGCTGCCATTTGGAAAGGCTGGAATACCATGTTTCAGAACTCCATCTTCTATACACTACACCAATATAAATAAAAGTCAGTGATTTATCTGAGAGAAGAACTTTTTTTGAAAGAGAATAAGCAAATGTACACTATATGTAAATGCAAATAAAACCTGTTTATCTTGTCTGAGCATGTTATAATTTTTTTCAAATGTATATAGTACTTTTTGGAGTGGAAATTACTGAACAAATGCTAAATATTTACTTGGTTAATAATTAAGTTTTTATATAAGAAAGAAGTCATGTATCTCCATAAAAGCATAGAATTCAAAATAAATGCTTACCAACAAAATAAACACTCACAAAAAGTCTTCCAAATTACTTTTATGATTTTGAGCATGATTTTATTTTTTTTAAAAATAACACAGAAATAGGTGCAAAATAAGCCCCATATTTTCCCCCTTTTAAACTTTCATCTTAATAGATTGAATCTCTTCCCTCTTTATACTTTACACAGTTTTTGAAATGACTGAAAGTAAATCAGACTTAAAGTACTAACCTTTGGTTTCTGAGAGATAAAGTCCTAAGAAGAGATATTTTGGTACCCAAGAGCTAAACATACTAGAAATTACTTCCATCCCTGTACTATTACTAAAAGCCATGGCTGTGCAGACGGACAAAAGATTTCAATCAAAGCTAACAAAAAGTAGCTAATTTGCTTTCAAGTTTTGAGCTAAATCCCCCTGAGATACTGCAGTTCTAGAAAGAGTTGTTTTTCAAGGTTTTCTTTAAGTAAGTTTAAAACAAATATATACATATATATATATATATCTCATGGACTGCAAAATGTGGGACACTTTTCAATTCTCTTTTAAAGGGCTTATTTAATTGATTTTGTTGTTAATGTTGTTGCAAATGGAGATTTCTCACTCTAAAACAGCTGCTGTGATTTTTGAAGGGTCTGGTAAGCATCAATGCTCCAAATGAGCCTGAGTCTCAGGAGGAGGAAACAGGGAATCAGAAAGATCATTGTGCCTCTTTTGTCACAATTCTGTTAGCAGCCTTGAGTTAATGTATGCCTGCTTCTTAGGCAAAAATATCTTGGCAACTTGTCCTTGTTTGAAATGATAATACACCACTGGCTCAATTTTGTAAAAATCAGCTGTGGAAACAGACATGTTTGTTTTTTTTTCTGTTGTGTGATATATGCAATGAATTATCATCATATGCCCAGGTCTTGGATGATGGGATTTTAAATGTCAGGAAATAAATTAAAATATCAGCAGTTTGGCAATAAGAAGATTTCCATTTAATGTGAACCTGACTTTCTGCGAGTCTTTTTGTGAGTTTCTCCCTGAAACCTAATCAGTGAAGATTAATTTTATATTGAAAAATGACAATAGATGCTAGTTTGCTTATGTGTGGGACATTTCCTTGAAGAAGAACCAGAAAATTGTAAGTGTTCTGCTATGGGTTCAGTGAGAGGGATACTTGAGGCAAGATTAAATCTGTTTCGTGCTTTAATTTGTAAGGGTAATAGACAATATTAAATTTCAGATTATTTTAACTGTGTGAGATATTTATCAATATTATAGGAGATAGTTTATAAAAAAATTCCTATTGAAATGTTGTCCTGTTTTCTCCCCTCAAAATTCACACATACACATCTTCTTCTTAAAATAAACAAAGTAGATGAGTACTCTGTTTACTTTTTTTTTTATTAAAAATATACATGTAGATAATACTCCAGTTTTCTATACAAAATTTGAAAAAAGTTAGGATAACCATAAGAGGTGTTTGGGGTTTCTGATATGATTTGTAGGGACTGGTATAAAGAAAGGGCAATAAGTACATTTAAGAATTAGTTTGTAATCAAGAGTTTAGAGTAGAATAAGCGTGAGTGGACTTCGGGAGAGCTATGAGCATGAAACGTGGAGAATGGCAATGCAAGCCTTGCATTTGGAAAGGAATTTCCCTGTAGTGAGGTTTGCTTCTGCTTCTGTTTCCATTTCAGTCAGTAGGAAAACTTAAAAATATCCATCTCCTTCGCTGGAAATAGGAAAAGGACTACAGACACCTTTTCTTTCATGGGAATGAAAACAAGTGATATTGCTGACTTCCATTCACCTAGCAAGTTTGTTATTAGCCTCAGTGGTTTTAGTGGGTATAAAAGTCTGAACCTTCATTTTGTGTGTATGTGCACACGCACATATATATCTGCAAATAAATGCATTCAAATAGACATGTACCATGGAGCAGTACAAGCCAACAGTGCTGACAATGAATGCAACCCAGAGGTTCCTACATTAATTGTTTATTCTGAGTTTGAAGCAAATCTTTTGCAATATTCCCTTCAATCATCAAACTCTCACTTCATTGTAATATGGAGCAGCGAAGGTCAGTCTTGATAGATTCTTAGTGTGTTTTGAAAAAGATTAATGCTTTGCAATGAACTCTTGTGTAAAAGGTTTTCTTTCAAACAATGTCTTAGGATCACTGATTCAGCATAAAAGATGAGCTCCTATCATAAAGGTCACAGTTAACACTGTCCTTGCCTGCCAGGTCTCTAGTTTAATATAAGCTGAGTTAGATTCCATCTTCTTGCCTATTACACAATTTTAAGAGTGACCACCTGTTAGTTGAGACAATGACAAACATTAAATTCCTGGAGCGGTCTTTCACAATGACTACTCAACTGATAAAGAGATGTTTTGTTTTTTTCAGAAAAATATGTTAAAAAGTGTGATGTGGCTAAGCTAAACAAGGACAAAATGTTCGGTTCCACAAGCAATTTAAATTGGAGAAGAAGGAGGAGCTCTTATCAAACAAAGCTTTCTGGTTCAAGAACTTTATTCTACAAAGGCCTGAAGTTCAACTCCCTCTGCTGACAAGCTAGGGTTGAGTCCCGGTGGGAGTTTCAGTTTGCCTGACTAGATATTTGAAAGTAAGACATTCAAATCTGAACTAATCTATCTAGCTTTCCTTTGTAGTTAGTGGTAAGAGAATGAGGGCTTCTGCTGATTATCCCAGACAGCTATTCTAGGAGGTATCTCTGGATGTGTTGGTTTTATTGTGGATTATATAGTCAGCCTAGGGTGAGTACTTCACTCCTATAAATGAAGTTTTTATTTGCCAGAAGCAGGACAGATGAATCCCTCTCCAAGTCTCTAACCTTAATGATAAAATACCCTAATAGAGTGAGTGTTGGTTATACATGTTTCACTTTGAATAAAAATAAAAAATTGCACTATTCATTTAGGGGAAAAAAAAGGGCAAAGAAAGATTTCCTTACCAATTGGTTAAGTCATAGAAAGCTGCAGTGTCAGCTTAATACATGTTCTGATGGATATGTATATCAGGAATAATTCAAGCAGCAGAAAGTGACAAAAGCTCACTTCACAATATACAAGTGCCCATCATGCTTAAGGTTGCAGGTGCCCACTAATCAAATCCAGCAAAGAAGGATGATGATCTAACCACTATACTTAGGAGTAAAAGGTACTTTTTTCTTCTAATTATGCACAGATACAGTAGGCCCTAGAGGTGTGACAAATACCACAATTATTAAATTTTTTCCGCTCTGGTGATGTTGGGATTTGAGTCAGACATAAACGGTCACTGCACTGTTGAGAAAGTTAAGACAATGTTCAGGGCAATTAAAGAGTTTTATTCTTGAGATATTTATGCTGCTGGGAGATTTAGGAGCTACAGAGACTATGTTGTGTTTTTGCAAATCTAACATTGGAAGGGGAATGTGTGATAAAACAGATGGACACCAAGAGCTTCTACGATCACTTTGTCTTGTGGCATTTCAGCAAGGCAGAAACTGCAACCATAGGTTTAGCTCATGATAACAGCTTAAATAATATTTTTTATCCTTTGTCTGTTATATTTAATACATAAATTCTCCCATAGGGTGAAAATGCTATTTTATTTCTTAACATAAACATTAGAAGGATTTCTTACAATCACTAAACAAAAGTTTTGTTCTTCTTCAGATTTTTCACAGCAGTCAGCACTGCGAGGTCTTAAAGATAATGTTGCCTAACTGTGCTCCACAACCGTCAAGGGCCTACTCACAGCTTTTCAAACAGACATGGTTAGTAGTCAATGGAGAGAAGGGGTCCTGCAGAGAGTGATTCATCTACCTCTTCTCTAGACAGATGTCTAAGTTAGTTGGATAAATCACCCTCTGGAGAGTCTTATCTCTTTCCACTAAGCAGTTTAGATGATAAACTGAGCTTACATGACTAGGTCTTCCTGTAGCTTAAGGTTAGATGACATGCAACCCACTCAGCCTGTCCAGCATCTCTGCAGTCTCTCTGCAAAGACAGGTCTTTACATAGACTCTATTTTCTGTTGATGTTTTTTGAGAGGGTATTTTGTTCCTTGTTGGGAGGAAGATGGGGAATAGGATGGCAGTAGTTGTTTAGTTTGTGGGAGTTTTAGTTTTTTCCCTTAGAAAATGTAAGTAAATTAACTGCTTTTATAAATTTTTGTTCCTCACAGAATCACAGAATTAACAAGGTTAGAATAGACCATTGAAATCCTCCATTCACTATGTTTTATGCCGAAGAATGACTTTGATTTATTGGCAATAGATAAATGCTCAAACGTGTCTTCCACCAGTAGTCTTGTTTAAGAAGTTTCAGCTGACTGGAAATTAGCAAATATAGCCCATCTGCAAGAAGGGTCAGAAGAATGATCCAGGCGACTACAGGCCTGTCAGTCTTACCTTGGTTCCAGGGAGGATTATGAAAGAGAGATCATCCTAAGTGCCATTACATGGTACATGCAGGAAAATCAGATCACACCCAGCTAACGTGAATTTACAAGAGACAGGCCCCACTTAATCAACCTGATCTCCTTCTATGACAAAGTAACCCTCTTAAGTAGATGAGAGAAAGGCTGTGGTTGTAGTGTATCTAGATTTCAGTTAAACATTTGACACCATCTCCCACAGCCTCTTCTGAGAAAAAATATCTGCTTGCAGCTTGGATGGGTGGATTCTTTGACACTAAAATGGGTGGGAGTGTGGGTCTGCTCAGGGGTAGGAAGACTCTATAGAAAGACCTGGACAGATCTGATCAATGGGCTAAGGGCAACAGCACTTGGGCTGTAGCAGCCCCATGCTGTTTAGCAGAAAGGGACTTGGGGGTGCTGTTTGACAGTTGCCTTATATGAATCAACAGTGTGCCCAGGTGGCCGAGGAAGTCAATGACATCTTCGCCCGTATCAAGAATAATATGGCCAGCACGATCAGGGAAGTGATCTCCCTCCTGTACTCAACATGAGTGAGGCCATACCTCAAGAACTGCATTCAGTTCTGGGCCCTTCACTTTAAAAAGGACATTGAGGTGCTGCAGCAGGTCCGGTGAAGGGCAACAAGACTCATGAAAGGTCTAGAAAGCAAGTCTTATGAAGAACAGCTGAAGGAAATGGGTTTGTCTAGTATCTAGAAGGGGATCAGGGAGGACCTCATTGCTCTCTACAATTACCTGAAAGGAGGTTGTAATGAGGTGGGGGATGGTTTCTTCTACTATGCCAGCAGTGAGGAACCAGAGGAAATGCCCTTAAATAGAAATGGGGGAGATTGAGCTTAGATATTTTAATTTTTTTTCACTGTTCATATGTTCATGTATTGGAATAGGCTACCCAGGGAGGTGGTAGAGTCATCATTTTGATGCCTTAAAGGGTATACTTAATATTTTGGAGAATTCACTTTAGCTAGGTGTCTGGATAACTTGGAATATTAAGGGCCAGAAGAGCTTGTGTGTTTGCATTCTTGTGTGTTTGCATTCTTGTGTATAGATAAGTGGGGTATAAGACAAAACATAGAGTTAGGCTTCCAGGCCTACTAGAGGCTGGACACGGGTGGGATTAAGTAATAAGGGAAAATTCTGTTGGACATTGGGGGAATATAGAAGTAAGATGGACTTTAATGAGATAGTATGGGGGATGGCCACTCTAAATGTTATAACAATGGAGAGATTTTTCTCTTTGGATCACCGGGCATTGACCAGTAAAGCTGCTTCTCCCCTTCACTCTGTGTTTTTCCAATTTTTTATCTGCGGCCCTTAAGGCATCAATATCTGGAGATGTTTAAGATGCATCTGGATCAAGTGTCTAGTCTTATGTTTTAGTGGTGTAGGGGTTACAATGATAGCACTGGGTTGATGGTTGGACTTGGTGGTGATCTTGAGAGTCTCTTCCAACATCAAAGAGTCTGTGATTCTATGATTCTAATGTCTTACATGCATTTCCTCAGCTTTAGACAGGCTATATCTAGACTACAAAGTGCTTGACTGTTTCCACATTTCCATTAGGTTGAAAAGCAGAGACAATTGTCCTGTGACACTCACCTTTCCAGAGAAATCATAAAAAATCCAAGAGGCAAATACTATGCTGACAAATTCTTAATAAAAATGAACTAAAGTCACAACACAGACTTTAAGTGTGTATGTCCACAACAATGAGATCTAGAAAAAAAATGATATTATGAATCTATGTCTAAATGGCATTTCCACTTACTGTTATGGAAAACATAAATTATACACTTTGTAACCATCAGTAATATCAGTATCAACAGCTGTTCCCAATTAACTGTATAGTCATATTATACATATTCTTTTCTTTTGAAAATTGCTTGCAGTTTATAGAACTACCTCTTGATGGTTTCATTTTATTTTTTTAAATACATCCCAAAATTTTACAAAGCTATAGCTAGTTAGTAGGAATGACTCTATACTAACAGTATTTTTGTAGTAGTGATTTCCTTTTTGCTATCTTCCATAAATGTTTATTTAATATGTTAGGTACATGACAGTGGTGGTTGAGTGTGATGTATGTGTGTAAATTTACATGCTGGCATATGCTGACACAGTTTGATTTTTAGATATTTGTTGAAACTCGTTGCTAATCACTTCTGTCAGTCTGACTTCACATCATTTAGATATCTTACCCTCTTATGATAATTTCCTAGCTATGGACTTAAAAGAAAAAAAGTACTGAAGACAGCAGGTGTAAAACCTGTTTAGAAGATAGTACTTCAGAAAATGTTCAGGAGGAAGAAAGAGATATTTATATTGCAAAAAGAAAGAAAGATTCAGTTGGAATTTTTGTAGGTTATTTATATGGTGAAAATTAGTATTTCTTAACTTTGCTACGATGGACATGCATTTTTAAAGTGAGAAAAAGTAACAGACACATAAGGTTTATTTTCTACTGGTGTTAAATATATAAAAAACCCTTTGAAGTTTCTTTTTATAGTTATGAATATAAGCATGTCCTGTCTCACAATGCACATACATTTGAAAAGCATACCTGGGACTAGACTGTAGAGCCTTAGTAGTTCCTGACCCAGCCTCTCCGTGACCTTCAAAAAGACCTTCATGCCTCTTTAGCGGCAAAACAGAGACAATGATATTCAGAGAAGAAATCTGTAGCTGTATCACCTCAGCTACTGGTCTCACCCTAAGAAGTATTCCTAGGCTGCTAGTGATTACAACTGTGAGAACATATTTCTGATAATGACACCACTACGGTGAAAAATTGAGCTCATCTCCTGTCTTCAAAGTGCATAGTTCCTTTTGTGAGAGGTGTTAACAGCTGAGTCCTAGCCATGTTCTGTCTCTGTTTAATGCTCTCCCAAATCCACTTGCAGCTGGATGAAGAATTTATTTCCTATGACCTGTGCGGACAGAATGTGATACGTAGCTGTCATCATGTTCCTTTCCCAGCAGTGTGGCATGTGGATGGGGTCTTGGAAGTTCTCCTGTGTGTTTGTGTGTGTGCATGCGTGCGCACATGTGCGTGTGTGTGCGCGTGTGCGTGCGTGTGTGCGTGTGTGTGTGCACGTGGGTATGCACATCTGCAATCTGATCCCTGCACCTTTACAGCTTGTACAGTCACTTACTTTTCTATAAAGCAAAAGCAGAGTGAGGAAAAATTGATGCACCAATATTTTTTCTATAGATGGAAATAACTTTATGGAAGACAAGGTAAAGGTAAAGTCAGACTAGGTACTGGGAAGTGTTTCATGGAGCCAGCCACTGTACATGAATAACATTTTTTACCTAAGCATTGTAGTTTTATTTTCATAACGATATTTTTGAGCCTTTACATTGCTACGAGTCTACTGACTGCAAAACACTGCTGCCATTTTGGGTTCTGGAACCATAAAGACTTATCCCAGGCTATCTACAAGAGATTTCACTGTTCTTTTTCATTATAGGTATTATTAAAGCTAATCTCAAGCAAAAATTAGAGGGTCCAAGTTATTTTACATCAAAATTTGAAATACTGTCTCCTACAAATGCTGCAAAGAATCAAGGAATGAGTACAACAAATGAGAGACATATAGGTTTAAAAATTAATCATGAAGAAAATTCCAGTACTCTCCATGACTGAGCTAATTAATAAGGGATGAAAAATAAAATGACAAGACAGAGCACAACAACATCGTTGCCACCCAGGTTCCACCACGGTTATTCAATGGCTTCATTGAACTGAATTTGAGCTGACAACTTCTACTAGGGAATATTTAAGTCTTCATAAGTAAATATATTCACCTTTCATTTAAATTCTGTGTTTCCCTTGTCCTTCACCCCTCACCATCCCCCCCCCAAAAAAACCCCAAACAAACAAAAATCCCCTTAATCCTTTTCACTCTGAATCTCAATACTTTTTCTGGAAAAGTGTCCATCTTTATCCTCCTCTTCATTTCCTATTCAGCCACTAGTGTCATCCTTAAAATCCAGTCTCTTATGCCTAGATCATAAGAAAAGCTTTTTCATTAGAAGAACATGATCCTGTAGCTTCATATCATCCTCAGGGAAAAGCCATTACATGGCAGGTCAGACCTGGATATATACCTTATGGGAGTGGTCACCCGAAAATGCAGCATATTTCTCTCTCTCTCTCTCTCTCTCTCTCTCTTCCAATAAGGAAAAATGTTTGTATATGATGTAGGAGCTCCAAAAGAAAATCAGAAAGTCAGATTTGTACCATAGTAGACAACAGACCACAGTGAAGACAGTCAAATACAAAATACTCAGGATCAAAAAATTCACCATTTGGCTTACTCAGAAGAGTCTTGTAATAGAAATATTCTTGAAGTTTATATCACTTCTCTGCATCCAAATAAGGGATTTAAGTTTCCTCAGCAGTGGTGGGTAACCTGCTAAGCTAATAACTAATTCCCTCTCCAGATTTTTGTTTAACTTGTACTTCTGTCTTTTCTTAAAGGAAAGATAGTAAAAGACATGTCTTGTCAGGGATCTTTGAACAGGAGCTTAATTCCATATTAAGAATAGTTCAAGAACCAAAGTGAAGGAATCTACATACAATTTTAGAGATGCTTACTCATTTCTGTCTCCTTTTACCAGATAACTCCCAGCCCTTCCTCTGCACATCAGAGACAATTAGCTCAAATAGTGTCTTGCTTAGATATTTGATAAATATTCTTTCCTCAGACATACAAATCTGACCAATTAATCTAGAGTTAACTGAAGATTAGGTATGTATTATTGCAGTAACTAAATATGTTTGATCATCTGACTCATAAATCACAAGCTCAAAAAGGAATTCCACAAGGAATTTCACATGAACTCAAGAAAACAGAGAAAAAAAAGGACACCCTAGAGATGTTTTTAAGAAATGTTCACCATGCCATGTGAACACCTCTGGATGTTTTATTTCTGTAGTGCTGAGGGAATTTCATCATTATTCTGAATCCTGCAGCTGGGCTAATGAGTTTTGAGACATAAACTATTTTCTTGGCCCTGTTTTTAACAGCACTGTAGTTAAAAGTGTTTGCAGTCTAAGGGAATCTTCAGTAAATGCACTGGTAGAACTCATTCTTTGTGCCTTACAAATATCAAATGGCAGGGCATGGTAACACTCTTCTTTGCTTCTGTTCAGAAAGGAGGCATTCACACTAGAAGAATATGTGATACAGTTTGACAGACAAGTACATCATTCTGTTTAAATAGAATGTTGCTGTAAAAGGCCCAAACGCATGGATAGTCAGTCCCTACAATAACAGCACTGTAGTTTAGAGGCTCTTTGTAAGGTAGGTGAAATCACAATTTCATTGCATTGCACAAGTTCAGCGTTCAGAGGGAAAAATATTAAACGAATTCTACTTTTTAAAATCCAACCTATTTAATACATGCCAGAATAAGATACATATTTTCAAATATGTCCTGCATATGTTTTGCACTAAGAAAAGACATTTTAAGACAGGACAAAGTCAACTTGCTGTTCAAAGCATTATTCAAACACACAACAGAAGACAAAGAAAACCCAGAAATTTAAAATTTGTAAAACACAAGCCATTCGAAAATCTGTATAGTGTGAAAAGAACATTTGCACATTTCTTAAGTGCAGTTTGCAGCAGAGATTTAATAGGAAATGAAAGGAAATGTAGTACCTGATACTGAAATTAACTTTTTTGCCTAATGGTTAGGTCTCATAGAAATATACCAGCTGCTGAGGCTGGCAGACTTTTGGAATATCAGGCTTGCAATTCAGAAAAAAAAATTGTGGGAGAAATAATTGAAAGCATGACAGTTGTCTACAAATATGTCACTATGTGTTTACTTCACCATGTGTCAATTGGATTAGTTCCTTATTCAGGAAGAAGAAGCTGAATCAGCCGTTGCAGATTGCCTGCTGCCTCTGCAGCCTGGAAAGAACTCCTCCTGATATCAAGGAAGGCAGGGAGTAAAAATCCAAATACATTGCCCTTGACTTAGTTGTGGAAAAAACAGGTTAGTAATAAATTAAAGAGGCTTCTATGGAGACCACTGTTAGCTGTATGCCTCAAGTTACTCATTTTCTGCACAATAGTTTGTGTAGGTGTCAGAGGAATCTCAATAGTTCACCAATTACTGGAAAACTCTGAGTGAAACGTTTGGCTGAATGATGGTTGGATGTTTTTTAATTTTGCTTTTCCCTCTGCAAACAGCTGATGCCTGCATTAAGCTAAGATCAAATGAAAAATGTATTCAGCATTTCAGAGATACCCAGAAGCAAAATAGCAGTATCAGGAGCTAAGCTTTCTTATGCTTCCTTTGTATATGTCAACTTATATTATCCTGGGTGATGTATCATCCTTCCCAGTGTACTTAATATTATAATGAAAGAGGACCATTAATATGGAAAGTCACGAGATTATTTCTTTCATATGTAAAATAAATTGCATGCAGACACACCTTTGATGTGAACTTTTGAACTCAGAAGCTGTAAAATTTGCTTTTTATACAGTCATGAGAATTTTGACATGGCCTACTACTGGGGTTTTTTTCCCAACAGATGAAAAATTTCCATGTTCATGGTCAGAAATTACCACACTAACCTGTAATAACTGAATCACAGAAGGTAGGTAAGACCTGTTTCTAAAATGTTTTTTCTAATTTCTTTTAGTATGAACGTGCAGCACAGAAGTGGTAAATTTAATAGAAATATTTCTTAACATCTACGAGAGATAAATCTTAATGGGAAAAAAATATTGTCTCTCACACAATTTCTTTGTCTCCAACTCTCTCTAAAGTACAAATCCTTCTATTTCTCTGTCTGTGACTTATTTTTTGCCTCTTTTATATTGATATCTCTGCATTATTGTGTTTTATTTCTTTGTTTGATGCTTTTGGGGTTTTTTTTTATTACTATTTAATTTATATATATTTCATATAACCAGGATGGAAAAACCAAACAAACAAGCATCCAAATAAAGGAGCACAATTATGCAGTGAGCACATCATACAGACTCTAAATCTAGTGCTACCAACTCCAAGAATTCTTTTTCCTTAGAAGCCAGTTAGCTTTAGAGATTTCTCTGGCAGAATATTTTCTTTATTTATTATTATGATTTTAGTTTGGGGTGTTTGTTTGGTGGTTTTTTTATGTGTTTTGTTTCATTTGGGATTCTTTTGTTGCCAGTTAAATTCTAAATAAACTACTCAAATTATATTCAGAGGAAGAGAATATATATCCTTTATCTCAGATATTTCACCTGACCTTCGTGTAACAGCCACAATGAGGTCACTTTCCTCTCAGCTATTTTGTGGCAGCTTTTTTAGGAAAATGTTTCACCCTAGTATAGACTAAAACATTTAAAAGAAAAACACAAACTAATTATGAAATCACCTCGATAATTCAGGAAGATCAGTGTTAATGTGCTAGGCTGCAGCATCACAATCTTTTTGACAAGTAGATAAAAACGGCCAATTTTCCATGGAGGAGAGGGAAGAGGAGGGGAGGGGAGGGGAGGCGAGGCGAGGGAGAGGCGAGGGAGAGGCCAAGTATGTTGTATTGGTGGTGAGTTTAACAGGTTATCAAATTTATACTTGAAGAAGAGGCCTCTCACTGCCTGTCTTAATATTTCCAGTATATGTGGTGTCCAGTAATAAGCCTAATGGTTTGCCTCATAATTGCATCATTAGTAAAACACTGTGCATGTTCAGTTACAACTTTCTATTGGCTTAGAGAAAGGATTTCAAATTTGCATTTAAATGAAATTGAGCAAAGAGTGATAAAGGCTTCAATTAAAAGGCCACCTGTTTTTGTTAATTCATTTTTAATAGGAACAGTAAATATTTTCAGTTGATGCACTTTCTGCTGCAAGACTGGTACATACTTCTCTTCTTTATCTCCAGTGTCAGACAGTCCTCATTAAAAGAGTTTGTCATTTTCTCTAACTAAAGGAACCTGTCTTACGCTTCAGGAATCTGTTGGTACAAGACAAATAGTAAAGTAAACTAAACAGCTATTTAGAAAATGCAAGCAAAAATCCCAATGTATGATCAAACTAAATTCTGCAAATAAATTATTTCTAAAAATCAATTAGTTCAAGAGCTAGGGGGAAGTTGCTTCCTCAATAGAAAACAAACAAACAAACAAAAAAACCAACACCAACAAATCTCACAATCTTTCTTCGTTTACAGTCTTCTTGGAGCTTCTGACCTCACTTGTGCATAGCGATATGAAACTAAAGTAATCTTCCATGTCACAATTATGTAATGCAATTAAAATTTAAGGATTACAAATATGTAAAACACAAATAATGACAAGCAGTTTTTGTGGAGTATAAACCCAAGTGGTGTTCATGGAGTATGAACCTCAGCTGGCACCGGGAAATATTGCTTCTTCCTGTAAATGCCTTGATGCCAAACTGTTCTCTTTTTAGTCTTATTTTATAGGATTACAGCTCTGGTTTCATCCAGCTGCCATTAGAAATGTAGCAACTCATTTTGCTTTTCTAACACTTTTAAAACAATTCGTTGCCATAATTGCTTCTGTTTTCCATTTACTGTAACCATAACTACTAATTTGCTAACAACCACTACACATCTGTTACAACCAAAGCTTAAAAATCCAAATAATTTCCTCAAGAACAATTTGCAGCGGACACCCTTCTCTTTGGGAATGTAATGTAAGCATTTAAATAAAGAACTGAAGCATTTAATTAGTGTGTGCTTGCTTCCTGCTAGCAGGACATCATAGTAGTGAGTAAATGGATTAAGTTTCTTGTAACACAAGCTGAGAGACACCACTGCTGTTTTTCATTCTCCGATGCCTATTTAAGTGAAACACAGGGGTCCAATCCCACCTTTAAAAACTTTATCTTTGACTTACATTATGATTATTTTTTAACGTTATGTGGTTTTCCATAATAAACTCAGCATTCTTTTTGAATGAAGAAAGGAATTAGCAGAAATGTAAATAGAAGATATTCACATGAAACTGCAGGTTAGGGGATTTATTCCCTATTTGTTATAAGTTAAACATTTATAAAAAATAATATTGCATAACTCTCTCTCCTTGTCTCTTCCCCTCTCATGTCTCTTTCCCTGTATGCATTTCTGATTGACATACTCGTATAATTTGTTTGGCTTTTTATGGGATGAAGGAATATATCAAGAGTTTTAAATACATTAATTTTATTTGGGTCAGATTCTACTTCTTAACTGGTAGTTGCTGTGATTTTTTTTTTTTTTTTCATGCTTGTAAAGCTGAACTAAAAATATCTCTTGAAGTTAAGTTCATCATGTTGCAAAAGGTTTGGACCTAATGTTCTGCCATTAAGTAAATATTCTAATACTTCTCTTTAAAGTTAAAAGATGTATTAGGTTCACATAGCAAGGCTTTGGTAGTGAGGGGGTACTAGAGGGACAGCTTCTGTGACAAGATGCCAGTACATTCCCCAGAAGGAGCCAATGTTCCAACCAGGAAAAAAATCTGCACAACTTCAACCAAAGAGACACGTGAGACAATGTGGGAGAAATGGGCTCTGCAGACATCAAGGTCAGTGATGAAGGAGGGGGTGGAGGTGGTGCAGGCACCAGAGCAGATTCCCCTGCAGCCTGTGGTGCAGCCTATAGTGAGGAAAGCTGTCCCCCTGCAACCTATTGAGGTCCACAGGGGAAAAGATATCCACTCGCAGTCCACGGAGGACCTCCCACCAGAACAGGCGGATACCTAAAAGGGGCTATGATCCCGTGGGAAGCCCATGCTGGAGCAGGCTCCTGGCAGGACTTGTGACCCCACAGAGGACCCATGCTGGAGTAGCTCATGGTGAACTGCAGCCTGTGAGGACTCATGTGGGAGAAGTTCATGGGAGAGGCCACATGCTGGAGCAGGGGAAGAGTGTGAGGAGGCCTCCCTCTGAATGGGAAGGAATGGCTGAGACAGCTGTGATGAGCTGATCCCATTTCACATGCCCCCGTGATGCTGTGGAGAACAAGATAGGGAATCTAGGAGTGAAGTTGAACCCAGCAAGAAAGGAGGGATGAGTGAAAGGTGTTTTTAAGATTTGGTTTTGTTTCTCATTGACCTACTCTGATTTTTTTGGTAATACATTAATTTTCCCCAAGTTGGGTCTGTTTTGTCTGTGATGGTAGTTGGTGAGTGATCTCTCCCTGTCTTTATCTTGACCCACGAGCATTTTATTATCTTTTCTACTCCCTGTTCACTGTGGGAGAGAGTAATAAAGAGGCTTTGTTGGGCACTTGGTGTCCAGCTAGTGTCAACTCACCACGGAAGACTAAGGAGAATGGAATACAGCATATAAATAACTGATTTCAGTTCATTTCAAAGGGTCAAAAGACTATAACTAGCTACTATGCCTGTGGGGAAGGGTCTGCTTGATACTCTCTAACCCACTTCAGGGGAATCAGTGCACTTTCTTTCCTTTCCCTGGTGAAGCTGAGTATGAGTAATTATTGCTGTAGCTGTAACAGATTAAACCAAAATGGGGAAAATAGACTGAAAGAAAATCTAGCTAAATTAGAGGGATGTAGCAGCTTTTCACTCAGTGGTATCTACAACCCTACAATATGCACATCTAAGATGTTGACCCAGTCACTATAAAGGTTACAGCATGATCTAACCTACTGACTGAAATGGCAAGTGCAGAACTATATGTACTCATTTAATTTCTACAGAGATAAATATCTATCTATACAGTCCAAATTTAAAAGTGCTTGGATCTCATGCTCGGTACTACCTGTTGTGCCCAGGCACAGGCCCAGGGAATGGGACTTTACTATGTGTCTCATGCTACCAGAAGGGACATTTGTGGTTAAGGTCAGAGGGCACTGTCTCAAGCATTTAGCTGGTTCAGTCCAGAAGCTCCTTCCAAAGAGTCACTTTAGATTTGACCATCTCAAAGATAGTTTAACATCCACATAGAGCCAGACAACTCTGGCTGATCTCAGAACAAAAAAAAAATCAGGTCAATAAGCAGGCAGATTTTCTGCAATCTTTACCATGTACCTAAAAGAAAACCTCTTCTATAAAAGTATAATTAGGAAAGCATAGTTAGGAAGTGGAAAATTTTGGAGATCCAAACCCAACAAATTTATATTAAAGAAACAGCAATTCTATTTTAATTTGCATTTTTATTGATTGATTTATTTTTAAAATTGCTTATAGAAATGGTTTTTGGCATTTTGAACTTTCATTAAAAACACCCAAGTTTTACTGACAAGCTTTTTTTCTCCAAAGAATGCTATACAAACCTGTTGTGAAACACAATTCTATTTTCTCAAATTACAAATAACTAATTTTTACCAATGCAAAAAGAGTAATATTTCTCAGATTAATCCTCTTTTTTGAGGAGAGAAAAATATTTATGGCTATCAAATTAAATTTTTAGGTATTTAGATAATTTTATCATGATGAGGATCATGAACCATTTCTCAGTAAAAACTAACTAAGGCTAAACAGAATTCACATGTTTCTAATTTTGACATCTATTGGCTACTAGAGGAAAATATTTAAACATCTCATTTTGCTGATTTGTAAAAATACATCTAAAGGATAATCTACAATTGGTAGTTTACAACCTGGAAACGTCTCTTTCAAAAAAATTTAAAGTTAAGATACCTATTCTTTGATTTTTGTTTGTATGTTTTTGTGGGGGGGGTTGTTCATATATTGCAGGTTTTCTTTTCTTTTTTCTTGTTGTTTGATTGCTAAGTAGATTTGAGGATGGTTGAGAGAACTTTTTACAGCGATATCCACTAATACTGGAGCCTTACCTGAATAATATAACGTGGTAGGAATTTATCCTGGTTGATGACATCTGGAAAACAGTTAGCAGGAAGCAGTGATAAATCTACAATTACATGGCTCCACCAACTGCCACTTACCCCATCACATGGACAGGATAAAAATAAATGTTGTAGGTCTGTCACTGTCATGGGGTTGAATTGTAGTACTCCTTTCAGCTTCTCTGTCCTGCTCTAAATCACTAAAGAAGCCATAAACCACACATCACATTTTGATGGCCCTTTGGGCTTCTGTCTCTTTCAGGAATAATACAAGCTAGAATTGGAAATTCAACCTAACCTTGATTTATCCTGATCATGAAGGAGGTTTAAAACATCTGAAGGTTTGGTTTAACATACTCTTATGAGTAGTGGAGGGCAAGAGGGTAGGACAGGAATTTTAATGTCCTATCAAATAGGGGTTAATGATACCATTTTCTGTTAGTTCTTTTATTCTGGAAAGCTTATTTTGCCCTGTCATGCTGTTCCCATTTCAGCTCTGTTCATTGCATAGGTACTATTGAAACTCTTCAAATTGATCCAAAACATGGGTGACCCTATGCCCCTCTTTGTTCATGTAGTGGGAATAACATACCCCAGAAGAGTTGTAGTTCAGCTTGGTACTGAATTCAGCAGAAAATTTGCAAAGAAATCTCTTGCTCAGCTTTAATTAGGATTAACTAGTCAGGGGTCATAGTCTGTTCTGATTAATACTACTTGTACCACCTGAAATATAAATGGATTATAGGATTAAGCCTAGTTTCTGAATACATTAAAAAAACATATAAAACCTGTAGATGATATTTTAGTAAAAAAAATTTTAAGGAAAAGCTTCACACACTTTTTTTTTAAAAGAGCTTAGATCCACTTTAACAATAGTCTATGAAGATTTTACTTCCTCGTATGCCTGGCGCGTATCATGTATGCGAGATACTTCATACATTTAGTTTGAGTTTGATCAGAGAATCTCAGTATCACTTCCTCACTGTGTTACTTTCTCAAAAAAACCCTCAAAAGCACAAACCTAACATTTCTCAGTATCACTTCCTTACTGTGTTGCTTTCTCAAAAAAAACCCTCAAAAACACAAAACTAACATTTTTCCTTCAATAATATAGGAAATAGATAACATGGGTTCTTACAGGTCTGATAAATCTTCAGAACCCATTATAATAATGGTAAAGAAAAATGGGTGTCAGTTAAACAAGCAGTTTAATATTCATATGCAATTGCAAAAAATAGTATACTTTTACTAAAAGACACTGAACTTACATTTGGAAATGACAGAATGGAAATAAGGGGAGAAGAAGCAAATCACAAGCATAAAGCCATATGCAATAAAATATTTAATCATCCAAAGACAAAGGAAGGGAAGGTGAAGAAGAGTATGGATGGTTTTGTTGTACATGTGAGACAGAATGTATATAGATAAATAAAATTATGTGTTTATACATATATATTTATGCATTGCATATATATGAAAAAATATGTGACTCTCATATTTTATGCTGTCATAGTTCCATCATAGTTGGAAGCATTTTTTGAGGATGTTCAGAAAATGTCTCAGGGTTTCAAGTTCAAAGTGTCTTATAGGTAGTGTAGGGCGTACTCATTACTTATAGGTCATCAACTTTACACAATAGAAATTAATTCATTGTCATGATTAAAAGCATCATTATAAATAAGTTTTTCTCCTGAGCTCAAAGAGATCATAAAAATTTTGATGCAGACCTTGTCCACAGTGCGCATCATTTAAAGTATTGCAGTCTATGGATTGAGCTCTCAGTACAGTATATGTAAAGTATTAGTCAGTATTGAACCAGTCAGTATTGAACTATCTCCTTTTTTGTAGATTTTATCTCAAATCCCTTTGTCCTCATTGTTATCTGAGATCCCTTATGCAGTGATGTTTTACTTCAAACAGCCCTGACACTAGAAGAGTCGGTCTTTGCCTAACATGAAGGAGAGTTGAAACTAAAGAAATACCACCTCTGCTGCAACATCCCTCATATTTGTCCCATGTAGAATAATTTTAATGTTTTCTGAACATCACCAAATACTTTATTATTAAAACATACACATATTTAATGTATTCTTCATCCAGCATTTTATGTTCGAGAAGCCTCTTTTCCCCAGCCTCAAAATAATTATTTGGATAAAGAAGGTGATTAAGCTTTCCTTATTTATATAAGATTCAATCTAAAATTACTTAATGCACGTCAACATTTATATCAGTTTAGGACTATACCCAATACAAAACTAAGTCCAAAATAAAAGGAGAGGTGGATGGAAATTACGTGATCCTGGATATATTACCTGCTGTGGGAGCGCCTTCTGTGTTGGACATTGTCAATGGGATGGCAAAAAGGCCTTTTAATCTCCCTAGTAAATCTCCAATTTATCACAGTTGCGGTTGTCATTAATTTTAACATTTTACTTGGGGTTGTCTAAAGCTTTGAATGGACTTATGTGTAGGACAAAATCAAGTGAATTCCTGAAAAAATAAAACATATATATATATATATATATTTACTTCAGAGACCTCAGTATCTGTCTATAATGGTGGGAATTACTGAAAATTGGTATTCTCCCTGGAAATTCACATTGAATTTGAAGTGTGAATTTCTGACGGTAACTGCTAAGATATCATACTGAATTTCATTGAAACTATAAGGTCTTGGTGTTTATTTTTGATACCTGATACAATACCCCTATTCTGTTTGCTGAAGTTCATCCTTTCTTTCCTTTATGCTTTACAATGTAATAACTTGTTTTCTACTAAGGCTTTTCTAGCTGTATATCATTTTCTTTTCTTAGTTCATAAGGAAGTAAACATCAGTAGACAGTTGTACTGTATTCTAAAGTTTTTATAATAATCCATTCATGAACATAGGAAATTAATCTGAATCATGGTTTTAACAGATCCACTAATAGGACGATACCTGTCAAAATTATTCAAAAGATATTTTTTTTAAATATCTGCTGAACTTGGAAATGGATTTTCACAGCTTAAAAAACTTCTAAATATCATGTCTGAGTGTACAAAACCAACTTTATATAGAAAATATAGAATACTTTCAATCTGTGGGATGATAACTTTGTAAATTTGCCTCAGTGTTTCAGCATATTGAACCTGATAAAGTGAAATACTTTTCATAGTTCTGAAATTGCTTTGATGGATGAACATAAAGTAATGGAAAACTTGTTACACAGCTTCTAAAGCCAAATAAAAATTTGAATGTAGTGTACTTTATTGCATTATGCAATATAAGAGGCAAGCAATTAACTTCAAGCAAATATTCATTTTCATTTCCCATTAACTCTGTAGTCATAGGGATGTTCTCCAAAATTAATCTTAGGGGTGCTGGTTGCAAATGATAATATATTGTCAAAGTTCAAACAAATTGATTGTGGTATAATTTCTCTTTCCTCAAATATTCCTAATTCACTTTCATCAATCACCTGAAGATAATGAGGAAAACTGTGGCTTACTCTCCTTTCAAGCATGTATCATGGAACAATGGTCACAAACTTCATTGTATTACTGCTAAATGCAGGAGGAAATATAGAGTTTTCAGGAAATTAAGTGGGCTTTTTTTTCAAACTAGAAAACGTTGATATGTTGTATTCAATACAGCCAACTTTTGCTTGATCAAGATTCATTCTGTGGATTAATCTTGGAAAATGACTGTCAAAACTTTTTCTTTTTTTTTCACAAAGTAAACTATATGAAAGTTTATAGACAGATTCTGTTGTTTCTGGTCATTTTTTATTTCTAGTTATTGCTAACCATAAAAAAGTCAAAGTTTTTTTTTTCCTAGGTATGGTATAATTATTTTTATATGGCACAGATTAATTCTTTTCTTTGTCTCATTCCCTACATTACCTGGCACAGTATTCACCCAACTTTGCAATAAAACTTATGATCAGCATAAATGAATTTTCTGTTTCTTATAGCTCCTAATACATTTTTTGTTGTATTTTTATAGAGGTTCTGCTATATTCTATTTTGGGGTTGGTTTTGTTTTGTTTTGTTTTCTTGGAGTGTATTCATTTTAAGTATAAATATCTGAGATGTCATATTTTAAAAACCACAAGTCAAGGAGGCAAAAATCCATATCTATGTTTTCATTCCAAATATGTTATTTTAGTACACTTAAAAAACCTGGTGATGGGTATTTTTGCTTGTTATTTGAGAGAAGACTGAGAAGGGATCTTAACAACGTCTATAAGTATCTGAAGGGACGGTGTCAAGAGAATGGAATAAGGAGTAGTGCAAATAACAGAACAAGAGGCAATGGGCAGAAACTCTTGCACAGGAATTTCCACCAAAACAGGAGGAAGAACTCCTCTGCTGCGATAATGACTGTGCACTGGAATAGGTTGCCCAGACAGGCTGTGAAGTCTCCCTTGCTGGACATATTCAAGAACTGTCTGGGCGCAATTCTGTGCAATGTGCTCTAGAATGAGCAGAGAGATTGGACCAGATGATTTACTGTGATCCCTTCCAACTTGACCCATTCTGTTATTCTGTAAATAGCAATTGCCTAGACCGTAGTCTAATCTCCCTAAAATCTGTGGAAAAAATCACAGAACTCTAGAGCCCTGATTTTAAGCACAAAATACACAGCACTCCTATATTTCTTGGTAAGTTTCCAACAAATTTAAATATCCAGAGCTTTGCAAAATTACTACACTGTTGATTTACTCTTGAATATTTTTGGTGAAATTGACAGTGATGGAGTATAAGTTTTGTTATCAATAACGTATTGAAATATGTGCTTTAAATCTAATTAGAGCAGCTTGCTGAAAAATATAGATAGTGAGTTACATGCATTTCGTATGAAAAAATAGCAATAAGCAAAAAGGAATAAATTTTTGAAACATACTCATTCTTTTGTCATGAGCAATCATCATAAAAATTTTGGAAGTTAAATTAAAAATAAATAAATAAACAGCCCCACCACTCAACAAAACACCCACCCATACTTAGAATGAAACCTCTATCAAATAGATAGTCACATGCATAGAGACCTTAGTGCTTAGTTAGGAAATACCAAGCCCTCCTAGAGCACATCAGATAATGAAATGAAGATGATAATGAGGAAAAAAGAAGTTATATTTTTCAAAAGTGCAAAACTAAGTTTCTTTCATAAAAAATAATGAAAAATACAGGTAACAATTTTTGCGAGCCTAAAAGTCAACATTTACAGTACTGATCACTTCTATACAATTAAGGACTTGGATTTTGAAGCTTTGCAATCAGTGGTAATTTAGAATCTCAGCATATAAAACAACAAAAATGTGATCTAAATTAATTTTCCATGTGTAATTAAAATATAAATTTAGAAATTAACTTAATTCCTTCAAAAATAATAACAGGATATAACTGGGATGACATTTGACACAAGAAGAAGCATCCTCTTTTAAGCTTCCACAGTGGTGCTGGGACGGGGAAAAATCCATTATCTCCAAAAGGAAGTCTCAGGTTGAGTAAGGTACAGCTTAGATATACTAGGATTGATGTGAAGACTTGTCTAAAATTCTGTGGGTGTTTTTTCTTGAAACACTTTTCAGTGCTTGCTGAGCACTCCACTTTATGGTGTTTAACCTATTTTTTATGGCAGGAAATGTAGGTTTTAAGTACTTAGTTAAAGGAGACATTTGAATACAAACTTCCTCCTCCATGAGTATTCTAAGTGTAGGGATATTTTACTAGGAGATGAAAACTTTGCTGTCACTTCGTTTTGAATGGATACTGCCCTGAGAATTGTGTTTTGACAGTAATTCCTGGAATAAGTCCCAGGACCATGAATTTAGGTGGAGAATGTATACTTTTAGGGTCTCAGTAAAGGCTGGGCATAAAAAAGGATTCAAATTGTCATCGTGAATGACCATGAAGAAAATTAACTCTTCCACAGCCAAACCCAGCAAAATTATCTACATAAAAATATTTCTGAGCATACATAGAAACCTGTGGTGTCCAGGCATTTTTCATACTGAAACTGAAATAGCAAGAGAATCATAATTTCTTGTTTATTGAGCAGTAGCTGATCATAAATTTTCAAGATAATAATTAAATGCAGTGAAATGCCTTACAGATGTGAATCCTTTGGGAAAGATTTCTCATTTTTTGGACAATTTTGTCCATATTCCTACCAAGCCAGCCAGATCAGTGAGCTGATTGTCATCAATATCGCTGTTAAGATTTTTAGAATCCCCTTATATTATCTCATCAAAGCATTTTAGAGGTAACATACTAGTAACATTTAATTATTTCTTCTATATCCATACTACAACCCATTCCCTGGCTTGATTTAAGTATTCTATGCACTCTCCTTCTTTTCTCCATATTCATGACAATTCATCTGGGACTGCTTCTGTTTCCTTTAGATACTCATTCTCCCTTTCCTTACTCTTTTCATTGCCTTTTTATGCCTCCATGCCTCTTTTCTCTTCTGTATTTATGATTCCTTCTCTTTCATCCAGACAAATCCTCTGACATTTGTGCAACAGTTGACACTTAAATGATACGTAATACTGTCAAACTTCACTTGAAATTCAACACTGAATACTTCTGAGATGTCCTGTGCTCGCACTTGCTCAATGTTATTGATCACTGACAGCAAAGAATTTTAGAACAAAAGGAGATAATAGAATGACAAAAATCATGTAGAACCCAGCAGAAAGATTCTTACAGACCCAACAACCAACATTCAACACCAGCTAACATAGGTCACTACAATGTATATTTCTCCAGTCAACTTTATTAGATATAGGCACATCATTACATGTCTGATTGAACAGAAGTCTTAGCAAACGAGCCGAATGTTACATGGTTGTTAGGGTTATGGCATTACAGTCATATATAAGCTGAAAAAAGGTTTTGTAGTATTTGTCAGAATATTCTATTATATTCCATTTCAAAAATTACATTGATTCTCTAGGGATAAGCATATATTATTAGAGATTAAATACTGGGAGTATCTTCCTTCATAAATTACAACTTCTGCTAACTTTATATGCATTCTTTACCACAATTTCAAATGAACCATATGCATCAAGTTCCTACTAAAAAGTATGTAATTTTTTTACATGAAAAATTAGATCCCCACACTGAGATTCTTCTGCTTCAGCTCATGGCATGTATTGAATTTATAACTGTTTTTTTCTGTCAAGCATTTTCCCAATAATGTGTATTAAAATGATTATATAAAAATAAATTGCATTACGCAGTATTGTAATGTTTTCAAAGATGACATTACATTAGTCTAACACAGGTCAATTTTCTCTGGTTCTCTAATAGCATGGATAATACCTTGTTTTGTGGGTGTTTTTGTTCTTGTTATTCCTGATTTTGTCTTTTTTCCTGGAAGAAATGTGCAACATTTCCCGGCACACATAAATAAGGTCTGTTTTTAGATTGTACTGTAGGCACCATGTCTAGGTTTACTTCAGATGCTAAATCTAATAAACATCTACTGGGATAGTAATTTTTAAGTTCAAGTTCAATATCAAACATGTCAGCAGTGCACTTAGCAAGAAGCAGGGCAGCAGTTTGAAGAAAATGCAGATCCAGTAACCAGTAATTTTTATCAAATTATAAACCCTTGTTAGAATGCTGAGATTTCATCAGCTAACATTACTAAAATAAAAACAATCCTTCTGCAGGAGGTGATTGCTTTTTCTTAGGCATAGGTAGATTAAGCATCAATTCATTTACATACTTTTGACACACGCTCTGCTACTCACTTCATTATCTGCATTTGTGAAATGAATGCTACATTTTGCATGGTATTATCAGGAAGTTCCATGCTGATCAGAAAGGGACTGGCATTTGTATTTATTTTCTTATATTTACAGATGCAATTCTTCATTCAACCTTTTTTTTTCTCTTTGTAAAAAAATTGCTGATGGATTAAAAAAGTTATTCATTGTACACAGAGGTGTGTAGTACTGTGGCAAATTGCATAAGAATTTTAGAGGGATTAGTTCTACTGTATGATGCTGAAGGTCTACTTATGATAAAGATACTGAATACATTTTTCAAACAACAGACATTGTTTCTGGGCTATAATTACAGAGACATAGAGGATGCCCTATTTTAGGAAGTTAAATCCAAATTTTAAGGCATTAAATTTTTTGTATTCTGATGAATTCTGAAGTTGCCTTGTTCCACTACACATCCACCAAATTCTGAGATAGGTAAATTATTTGATTCCTAAATCTAAAGCAACTCCTAATGTAGTTTTCCACCCAGTTTGGACTAGATTCAGAGACTGTTTTCAGCAGTCACATTGCGACTTGAATCTTCCAGATGGAGAACCTTTCAGATGAGGAGAGGCTGAGAGAGCTGAAAGTGCTCATCATTAAGAAAAGAAGGTTCAAGACGATCTTGGAGTGTATTAATACCGGACAGAAGGGAATGAAGGATCCAGACTGTTCTCAGCTATTCCCATTGACAGGACAAGAGTGAACGGGTAAAAATTAAAACCCAGAAAATTCCATCCAAACACATGAAACAACTTTTTACTTTGAAGATAGTCAAACACTATCACAGGTTGCCCAGAGAGGTTGTGTAGTCTCCATCCTTGGAAATTCTTAAAACCCAATGGGACATTGTCCCAGGTTTCTAATTAAGCAGGATAGTTGGATTGCAAAATTTCTAAATGTTCCTTCCCACTTCAACCATCCTGTGTTTCCATAACACACACACATACAGAAATACACCAGGATACAGTATTTCTAGTATCCTATATCTAACTAAAATATGGAAGACCTGTGTGCCAATACTAACATTGACTTCCTTGGAGTTCTGGTCTTGCATGACCCAGTTTTGATACTTGCCCCTGTAGTATATATTAAAACTGTAGTTACAGATACTCCAGATTGGATCTTGCAGTTCTTTTATTTGTTTATCCTTCCCCCTGGAGCTCTTCTGCATGTTTCCAGGGCGATAATCTACATATCTAAAGCAATGGAAAAATAAAGATTATCTAATTAACTAATTAATTATTTTAGTTGTAATCCCAAAGCAGAAAAATATTTAATAGACTTCAGAACATAATCTTAAATCCTGTATATCTTCTCAGAATTACCTCTTAAATTGCCTAATTTGACACTGATAATATTAATATATAATAATGCACCAAACAGCTGCAATATTAATTAAACAATTGGAAATATGGTATCTATGGTGGGTCTATGTATACAACAGCCATTTTTATATTTTCATGTTTATCTTGCAGAAGGTTCAAAGTATGGCTCAGTATTGAGGCTTTGAATTGTTCATGAAAGGTATTTGCTTTCATTAGGCCACTACATTAATTCAATATTACTTAGCTATTGGGAATTAATTAATTAAGAAAGGTTTGAGGCATCTTGTCCTGTAATTGTCACAATTCAGCTTAGTCTCTTTTCTTCTAGTCTTGAAAGGGTTACAGGCTTCGACATGAATAATATCTCTGCCTAACTCTTCTTAAGTTTCTGTCATCTGCTCCACATACCTGAGTAAATTAAGCAATCTTTTCCCAGAAACAGAATCTGGGTATGCCTATACTCTCCACTAAATGGACTGTAGTGGGGAGAAAAAAAAATCATTAAAAAAAATCTGACAGAAGCTCAGAATTGCTGATGTGGTAAAGGACCTCTGGAGATAATTTATTTCCAAAATCCCATGCTCAAGCAGGATAAAGCTACTGCAAGTTGCCCAAGACATTTTCCAGTTCATTTTGAATACCTCCAAGGACTCCACAACTTCTCCAAAATGTTTCAGTGCTTGATTGCGCTAAAAATGCTGGTTTACTTATCAAATGGATCTCAAAGGACAGTTATTTCTTATATCTTTGTACTTTCAACTCTATTTCTGCTTACAGAGGTATGCAGTTATGTCTTCCCTACAACTTGACTTAGAAATAAATTTTCATCAAAGTCTGCAAACTGTCTTAAACTACATGGAGGACCAAGTTTATTTTTCATACTCAGTTCTGAAACCAAATCCAGACTCTTACAAAATGAATTATATTTTCCATCACAAATCAAGTTTAATGAAGTGACTATGAAGTTCTGAAGTGTCTTTTGTGCTGCTTTTAAAATTTGCAGTTAACTTTCAGATGTGTCCTCACTCTGACATGAACTTGATGTAGATCTATGTAACTTCTGAAGAGTTAATATAATTTTTTCATATTTTTATTTCTTCTCGGGATTTCCTGAGGCTGAGGTGTGAATAAACTTAATTGACTACAGCTTCAGTAATCTGTCTTGGTCCATCCCTGTCAGCTTGATAAATCAAGGTAATTTCATTCTTTTGCCTCTCCTTTTGTTGGGATTACAAAGTCTTTAAAAAAAAAAAAAAAAAAAAAGAGAGAGAAAGAAAAAGGAAAAAAGAAAGTACTATTTTTTCAGCCTGTGAAAGACAGTTTTTCACAGGAATTTGGCTTTTAACTTTCTTCATGCTTTCTTGAAACTTATTTTTCTATGACTGGTATTTCCAAATTGACTCTCTGTAAATTCTAGTCCCTAGACTACATTTCTTTTTATTGCTCTGTTGAAGCGCAGAATTTAAGCTTTTTTTAAAACTTCAAGGGTAAAAATAATCTTCCCTATCTGTATAAGTCTACATCAAGAGTAAGTGAACTGTACCCTAGTTGTACTCCATTCATAATAACATTGACATTTGCAACATTAAAACCAGAGAATTTTTGACATAATATCACCATAAGACCGAACAAGGTTATCCCTTAAACTTCTTCATCAAATTTCTCTTTCAGGAAGCTACAGTGGGCTAACATAGATTTTTCATTAAAGTCTCAGCAAAAATATTTTTAAGAATTTAAGTCACATTTTCATGTTCTGAATGCACTGAACAGAACTGCAAATTTTCTGAAGTTGTTAAGTATTCACAGTATTATTTTTTCCCTTTTTGTTCTGTTCAGGCACAGAAGAAGATGGAGCTTCAAGTACCAGATTAGTCTTGACAGCTAAGGCAATATGATCTTTGTGGAGTCTCCTGAAATTTATGTCAGGGAACTAAAAATATAATTATGCCAATTTGTCAAATTATAAATTTGAAATCCAAACAAGGGGCCATTGAAGAATGTAATTTTTACTACAAGGTATTTATTTAACTAAGCAATATTTTCTTCCTTTCATGTACCACTAAATACATAATATAAAATAGAGAAAAATAATTTATGATTACAATTGTCTTATTTTATCAAACTTAGCAAGTAAGAAACTGCATAGAAGAGTCATCCATTATGGAAGTTGAGAGTAAATATAAAAAATAAACCTAATGTTTTGGATTTTAGATCAAATGGATTAATAACAGAAAGGTGAAAACTACCTAGAAAGAAATGGGAAAATATCTTTGTATAGCTCCATGAACTAATTTGGAATTAAATACATAGCAGTCTGCCAGGATTTATTTGTGGATAGGGAAGCAGCAAGCAGATTTTGTGGTTTTGTCAGAGTAAAAATATTTTCTTATCTTTCTTGGTCCAGAAATTTTCTTCACACAACTCCGGTGAGAAGTAGATGTAAATATGAACGTAGATCGAAACCATCTGCAGCAAGAAAATATCTCAGTGTTTTCAATGGGTTTAAAGGGACTTTTATGTTTATAGTTAAATGTATACCTATGTGCTGAGCTGGACTAGTTAAGGAAGGAAATCCTGATAAAATACATGATAAAATATAAAAGAGCTTTCTCTATAAATATACAAATATATAAATATAATATAAATATAATATAAAAGAGCTTTTTATCTATTAAATAATATATTGCATGGAACTTTTCCAACTGTGTTCTGGATCTCTGTTGAAGAAATTATTGAGAAGGAACTAAGCTGACAAGCTTCCCTAACCAGTTGTGTCTCACAGCCCAATTATGTACTTATTCATTCCACAGATGAAATTTGGCTTTGATGAAAATCAGAGCATTGAAGCAGAGAATTAATATTTTGAGAATTTGTTTGTTTGGTTTAGGTGAGGGGTTGTTTTTGGTTTTTTGGTTGGTTTTGGGTTTGTTTGGTTTTGTTTGGGGTGGGCTTTTTGTTGTTGTTTGGTTGGGGTTTTTTTGTTTTTTAAAATTTATTTTCTTTTCATTAAATAGCTTACATACAAAGACGTCCATTAGTAGTCCTGAACACCTTGAGAGATTCAATGCAATGGAAGTAAAAAGGGGTAACAAAAATCAAACAAGATAGCACAACGGCTGTGGAATAGACTAACAAATATTTATAAACATGAAAGTCTCTAAACAGTCATGTCTTTCCTATTTACTATAACCAACAGACTGACTGTGCAGTCAGTACACTTTGAATGTCAGCAGACCTACACAGTTTCAAATCAAATATACCACCCATTTTCAAACCTGAGAGACTGTCTGTGAAAATACTTTAAATAGTACAATTCTTTTGTATTTTGACTACATTTTAACTACACTTATTTAAATAATATAATCAGGCAAACCTGTCCTATGTAATTTGAAACTTAACAAATAAATCCATGTCCTAATAATGTCTGTATTTATAAAAAATTAATTTTATCTGGTTTTAGATATTTAGAGATAATCTTCTAAGTCTAATGTAGTCATATTTATATGGATAGAAACAAGCAATTTCAGAGGCATTTAACCCAATGTTATATAATATTGGAGAATGGGTTTAATTTATAACCTCAAGCTTCCAGCAAAATTTTTTTATTAGATATGTTTTGCAGACAATGGAGAAGGAGATATGCACCTCCAGAGGGTAGCTAATCTTTAACAAACTACAAACTTCCCTTGGATACTGCCTTTTTTATTCCATAGAATGGGAAGGAGCTATGTTCTGCATTGCTAAAGTGTTTCCCAATGTAAGAAAAAATAATCCTTTGACTTTCAGGTAATAGAAATATGGATGACTTAATTGATAAAAGAAAAACATCAGAGACTGCTGGAGGCAAATTTCAAAATGGTTCCTCACTCTATTTAAGAAAACTGTCATTTTGAGTGCAAATTCATTTTTACAGAATATTTTCTACTGTTATTCACTAAAATCAAATCATTATACTGCCTGCTCAGCAGTCCATACATTATTCAATTTCCAAGGAAATTCTTTAGGAAGTAACATGCAGGAGAAAGAAGAGACCTATTAATTTCATATTTCTTTCATTCTTTTAGGAGACCGTCAAATTAATAATTTCATATCTGTAATATCTGTACACTTCTACAGTAGATATCAGTACAATGTAAGGGTAAGGAGGAAGAGGAAGAAAAAATAGACACAAAAGAGCTTTGGGGGGAAAAAAAAAAAAAAAAAAAAAAGGAAGAAATATTGCTATCTATAAATTTTCAATCCCTCAGTCTTTGGATGAAATCCTGTCCCATATAGAACTAATCAGGTACTCAGCTTTAATATCTGTGAGGCTAGAAGGTTCGCTGAGTTTTCTATGATATAAGACTACACAGATAATTTCTGAAAAGAAACCTGAAACATCCTAGACTTGTCATTTTATTTAAAAGTCTGTGAGTTCAAATAGTATAATGCATGTCTGCTTCCTTTAAGACCTGTGGGAAAGTAGGATGGAGAGCAAGTCTAAACTTCAGACTTTTCCATCAAGGATCCAGTAATCTAAGTCATATGAAGGAACTATCACTTCTGACTCCCCTTTGATTTTAAGTAAGAAAATGAATGTAAACATTGAATTAAGGAAAAGGCATTTTTAATAAACTTCAATATGTTGAAGCTCCTGAATTAAATATAATCATTCATTAAAAATATAAAATAGGTCAGGAAAAATAATTAACCAGAGAAGATAAATTGATGCTTAATATTTTTCCTTCACAAGAAGAGGTTTTCTTTTAATAAAAAATATTTACTTGAATATGGTATCTAAACAGCAATAAGTAATGCCGATTTTATTCTTTTAAATAGAACATGGGTGAAAATATAATATAGTCTTCTATCAAAGACTACTCTTGAAATTTATATTGATAGTAATGTATTTTAAATTAACTATATCTAGTCCTTGTAACTCAATCTCATGTACAATGTTTGCATTAAGGTGAACTTGATCATTCTTCAGGTGCCTAAAACATGATCTACCTCAAAAACTAAAGAAGTGTAGATAAGCAGGATAAGACTCATATTATATACTAAGTGTATATTAAACTTTTGGAAAAGTTACTGTTATATAAATATTAAAATTATGATCCTGAGTATGTAAAAATTTCTCAATTTATAACTTTCTCAGAATAGTTCTGTACAATCATTCTATAGACTCAAGCCACCACAGTTCCTTCTTTAAGCATGAAAGCAGAAATCAGAAAAAACAGTCTTAGTTCAGTTAAGACAGTTTGTATATCCTTTCTTCAGACGAGACTCTCATGGCACGTATTTCAGGGTTTGGTCAATAATTCGTTTTAAAATTAATTTTCTTTGTTTGTACCAAAGTCTGTTAACAAATGCACAAGTTGTTGCAACCGTTACTTTATCAAGCATAAATAGCTTTACCTTTTATTTTGATCCTGTTGCCCTTTTTTTATGAAGATCAGTATTCAATATAGGGCAGGATGGGTTTCAGTCAGAGGGTGAAACATACAGGCTTGCGTATGTACAGATATAGGATTTAGTTGCTTAAACAGAGGCATCCAGTTATGTTTGAAGCATGCACAAGGTCATTAAAATGGTGCTAGACAGAAAAGTTTTAACAACTGAACATCATTCTGGTTGCCTTTACTTAAAGAAAACCTAGCTGAAACACCAGCAGAGTAATTCAGCTCATCTGAACCTTTAAGATGTGATTCAGTTGCTTAGCCATAAACTTTATTGTCGTTTGAGATAAGCCTGCAGAAGATGGATGCCTTTCCAGAGGGATAGCTAGAGGCCAGCCATAGTACCCTCAGATATCTAAAACTACCTAATTGCTTTAGGTAACTGAATTTCCTATTACATAAATGTTTCTGAAGACTACCAAAATCCATGAGCAATAACTGCCAAAATATCAACCAATATTGCCATTTTGCCACAAAAGAGACCTCACATTATAGTTTTGCTAAATTTTGTTTCCCTATGCTACAAAGAACAAAATAAATTATATTTTCCACACTTAAGCAAAAGCAGCCTTTATATTCTTAGCTCTTGTAGTAAGAAAACATCAGCACTAAGGAACATAGGTTTAATTTATAGTCCAAGACGCAAAAGAAACATGGACTGATATGGTCCTACTTCTCCTCTCAAAAAAGCAGAATAAAAGTATTAAAGGGCTGACTGCAAAACGCATTGCTTAATATTGGTCTCCAACATTTATTGATTCTTGTAAGTTGTATATTATTATTTATTGATTCTTTTAAGTTGTATACATTCCTGTACTTCAAAGATTAAGTTTATCCTGCACTGATGTTTTAGTTTGAACATCTAAATGTTACACACATTTGACGTCTGCATTTTAATTGTTCCAGTTATTTTCATTACAAAGCAGCTAAACCTTTAAGAGTTTGCTTACTGAAGTGATTTAGTTATAATTTTAATGAGATTGTGCAAATTAACAGCCTTTCCTGTAAGCAGTATGCATCTAGAATTTAGTCCATCTTAGATACAGTGAAGCAAACAACATGATCAGCTAAAGTGTAGTACAGCCATGTGCTTCTGCCAATATAAGTCAGTGAAGCACATTTAAGTTAGTGGATGCTTACCAATTTACATTGACTAAAACCCTGGGCCTGCATTTTCTTCTCAACAGCTCTGAACATCAACATTGTTTTTAGTTTCTTATGAAATTCTATATTATAATAAAGTACTTAGGTATGTTTAGGCAATCAATTTGCTGGGTAAATGGAATAGTCTTAATGCAGTAATTGTGCAATTAGAGTTATTTGGTTTGTGTAGAACTAGCCATTCTTAGATTAGCAGATTGATAAGGATACAAAGAGAAGGCCAAAGTATTTTTTTTTAAACTGAAACATTATTTCATTATCATGTAATCGGGTTAGGTTTTATTTTATTATTCCATATTTCAGTGAGCATGATAAATATGAGGTGCCCTGAGGGTGATGCTCATGATATCATTTGCTTTGTCCAGGGTTTATCTGGGATAACGTTACTGTCCCAAGTTTTGGGTTTGGAGAACAGCATTTGGAATAGCCCAAATATTTTGTGTATCATAGAATAAAATATATTGTGCTTTACTGATATAATTTTAGTACTTATGCTTTTGTGTTACACAAGTTCTGATGTATTGTCATTGCTAACTCCAGGAGAAAAGGCAAGCAAATTCAAAGCAATACTGTTAAAAATCTTGTTTTTCTTTCTGCTGCTTTACTGGTCTTAACAGAATTCAATTCTAAACATGAGAAAGCATGGGAAAGGAATATTTAGAAAAGATTCAGCAATTATTTTTTATTTCTATTAATAGTTTTCTTCTGTGCAGTAGAAGTAGACCACAAAATATAAATCATCCGTTGTACATTAATGATGAATGGAATTCACTTTTCTGCTATATTTATTACTTCTGTAGTGGGAGGGGGTTGTAGTATAAGTTTATATCTTCAACAGGATATTAAATAATTCCTGAATAATGGCATGCAATTATTCCTGCCATTAAATTGTTTGACAATCAGATCATAGTGTAGTCTTTGGGGTTGGGGAAAGCGCCACCACACATTGTCTTCACCATGGGCTGGAGGGGAATCTCAGCCCTGGTACCTGGAACACCTCCATCTCCTCCTTCTGCACTGACTTTGGTGTCCGTAAAGCTGTTTCTCTCACATTCTCACTCCTCTCTCCAGCTGCAGCTGGGCAGATTTTTTTCCCCTTTCTCAAATCTGCTATCATAGAGGTGCTACTACCATCACTGATAGGCTTGGCCTTGGCCAGTGGTGCATCTCTCTCGAAGCTGGCTTGCATTGGCTCTATTGAACATAAGAAAAGTTCAGGCAATTTCTCACAGTATCAACCTTTGCAGCCACTCTACTAACAGAGCTTCATCATTCAAACTCAGTACAACTTGCTCTATTGAATCCACTGTGTTATAGATCCCTCTTGTGTTCCCCTTTAAGTAACTTATTTTCAAAGCTTGAAAATCCAAGTCTTTTTGATACCTTCTCACATGAAAGAGTTCCCATAAGCCTGTTTATTCCTTTTCCCCCTCCACCCCCCAAGTTCTGTATTTGGTACATACTTATGAAAAAAATCTCACCACAATCCTTTCAGCTACACATGCATAAATGTTTCCTTCTATAGCAGAAAAACAGAGCACTAGCTGCAGCAGAAATGAATGTTTTAATTTATATATCACATTTTAATTTATATATCTTCAGAAGAGAAAACAATGTGAGAGAATAGATTCCATGTCTTTAGGTGATCAGAGGAGGAATAAAGAAACCACTCTTACACTATCAACTTTAATGTACAGTGTTTCAAGCGTATGAAATTTGGTACTTTGATTTGCTTTGATAAGGCATTCAAACGAAGAAAATGATGCACACCATGGTTGAAAGTAATTCTAGTCAAGCCTAGAAGGTGGAAACCAACAGTATCTGTCTTTGTATTAGTTAATATCTGCTTATTAGCAGGGGTTTATGCCAAATTTCAATTATACATGTTGAGTGATTTCTACCAACTAAAATTTCCAAGAAACAGTGAGCCTAACTTGATATATTTTAGTATCATTCTCTCTTTCCCTTTTAAACATTGATGCAGCTATACAAGAATAATTTTGGATCTTTCTTTTGTGTGTAGTCTTGTTATCCTTTTGCCTTGGACATTTGCAGTTTATCTTTAAGCACATAAGGGATGCTGTGCCATTTTGATGCTTCTACAGTGGCCCAGAAAGCACTGTTACTGCAGAAATAATCTACTTCCTGATTTGATAAAGTGATTTAGTGCAATTATCAGGTTTAATAACAAAGCTAATTGCACTTCAAGCATATCAAGCATTTAAATTTTTTTCATTAAAAGAAAACTCTTTTTGTAGGAGGGGGCTTTACAGAGTGTTCAGTTTGCAGTTAAATACAAAAATGGTGCAATTATTCTGTTTTGAGTGACAATAAAGGATCTAGTGTAGAATTTATTCTATTAATATTAAGATAATGTGTGCTCACACAATTCCCTCTTACTAATACTACAGCTTCCTGATAAAGATGAAGTAATTTCTTTTTTTTAGGTCGAACTTTGTGATTCTATCATGACTTCTTGGAAAACCTGGGAATTTAGCAAACACAAGCATTCAAAAATACAAATTACAGAAAAACACTGTAAACAAAAATATTTTAAAATCTTGTATCATACAGAATAAAATATCATCTTTTTTTAAACTCTTTTGGTCCTTACCTCTCAAGAAAATAAAGAAGTTTGAAATGTAGGGGGTAAAAATGTCGATCAGATGCAGGGACATTTATTCAATGCCCAGTAATTTTGCTAAAAGTAAGATTTATTTGATCTTCAGAAAAACTGAGCAGAAGTTGGGTTTTGTTTTGGTTTTCCCTACAAATTAGGTTCTCCTTCACTCAGAACAACTTAGCATATACATCAACTCTATTATGAATGACCTCTTTATCTTACAGTAAATAATCTGATGCATCGAATTCATGATAGGGCTTGGGTAGAACATAGTTGCAGTAAGAGGGTGAAATCTGTCTGTTCTTTGTAATTCTGACAGCATAGGAAATAGTAGACTGATAGGTCCAGGAGAAAGAATAAGCAATTGAGCATAGAGGTTATAAATACATGAATCTCTTACACTGCTTCTGGTTAGTTACAAAAAGGAATTATTTTTTTGTTGTTTTTCTGTCTGTTATAGTTAACTAAGCAGGCAAATAAGCCCAGGATCTTCATATAACATGCTAAGATTCAAGAAACTTGAAAGTGTGACTCATAAATGGCAAGCAAAGGAAGAAAGTTCTTCAAAATGTTTTCAATTCTTTTAACATCAGCTGACTTAGCTCAGTTAGCTTTAGCTAACACTGACAGACATTAAGAAAGAAAATAATAAAAGTAATTGTGAGACATCTAGCTTCAAACAACAGATTTACTTGCAGAGAAATCATGTTTCAGGAAAATCCTCTGGCTTTATCAGAAAGGAAGACATAGGCATCTTCCTAGTTTTCTGCTAGTCTTAAAAAAGTGTTTGAGATAAAACAGGCCACAATCACATTTAGTGAAGATAGTCATGCGGTTGGAATTCCAATGGAATTCCAATGACTGTTAGAAACCAGCAGAACTGAACTCAGTTATACTGAATGAATAAAACTCAAACTTCTGTCAAGGGAGAATTTGGTGTGAAGTTTTTCCTTTCTTTTGTAGTAGTAAATTAGAAATCATTGTTCATATTTCAACATGTTTACGCTGTGTCTCCTGGGACTAATATTGCATGGAAAACATTTGCTGTATCAGATTTTTCAAAGGTCAATAACTCCCAGTATATTCTGCCCTTGGGACTTCTGCATATAGATTCTGAATCTGAAAATTTTCATTGTATCATCTTGCTTAAAGTGCTGAAAGTGGTCTATTAGTTTATTCCTTTATCTTCAGTTCTTTATATTCAGTTCCTTGAATGCTGATGGCAATCAGATAATTTATTGGTGTATGGGCAAAGAAAAACCAATTCTCATTTTAACTAAATATTTGTAAAATTTTGAGCAGTAATAAGGTAAAAGGTAGTAATATGAAGCAGAAAGAAATTTACTTGTGTCAAACAGAAAATCTAAAACCCCACAGTGTTTCTCATAGGATTTTAGTTATATCTAAAAATCAAAACAATAATAATATAGGTCAAACTAGGTCATATGCTGTGATTCATATGGAAAAATACAGATTTTGATTCTTGAACTGGTTTGGGCTCAAGTGATGCTAGCAATATTTTTTTTAACATAATTTATTCATATGTAACTCTCTAAAGAAGAATGTCGTTCAAAACTAGCCACATGCTAAATGGAAACGATGATAAGAATATTTTTATTGAAAGAATTGCCATTATAGTCATAAAGAGTCATGTCATTTTCTTTGAATTTAATTATGACTAAGTGAATAAGAGAATGAAAAAAATAGTGTTTGGAGAGGATGGAACATAAAACCCAGTGTGTAGCACTGGTAAAACAGAGCTAAATAGTTTTGTCCAAGAAAAACATATTTTCAAAATTCTTTTTTAACATTAAAAGATAGGTAAGGGAGAAAACATCAAGTGATTGAAGCTATGTCTGCATAAGCAAGCTGTAAAGCACATAGAGAAGACCTGTAGTGAATCCTCATAGAGAAACAGTGCTGAGGACACAGTGTGCATGCTGTACGTTTCAGGGTTGTGAGAGAATGGGGGGAGAAGAGAGTACTTAGGATTAGCTCTAGTGTGAATGCCCATTAATGGCTGTAGGATTCTGCATGTGGTTCTGACATGTATCTTTTGATTTAGTCTAATCAGAAAGGCATCCAGCTCATGTACTCCAGTACCTCTATACAATGACATCACAAGTATAGAAAAAATAAGAACAGCTGGGAGATTTGTTTCTCAGATTAACTCCTAAAACTAACTGGTGCATTAATATAAACAATCCATGCAATAAGCAGAGGGCAGCTCCTTCATGAAGAGAATACCTTCAGACCTCATGCTTGATTCGTTTTATCTTTAAGATGTCCAGAAGTGTCTGGCTGGTTGAATCTCTTTAGCAAAATCAGACAAAGGTTTCAAGGCAGGGTTCCCACTCTCAGACTTGGAGCAAAAGAAAGCAACAGAGCTTTTTATATTTGGTAAATAAAGGAAAAGCTTATTGAATAATGAGATTCTGAGTTGCTACAGGGAATCAGAAGAGTCTTTCTGCAAGTGAAGAAGTAATAAATCATTAACATTAGTGTTTCTCTACATATAACTTCATAAGCATAATTAAAACCCTATTCTGTTTCTGGGAAAAAGAAAAGAAAAGAAAA
>VXBA01002636.1:420416-432248 GCA_013399895.1 Serilophus lunatus | reverse complement strand
CTGTGTAATTCTGTGTAATGTAATTTTCTCAACCCATCACAACACTGAAGTGCAGAGGAGAGAAGTAATGGCTCATTCCTGCTCCCCAGCTCACAGTTCTGCTCCAGGACTGAGGCAGAAACAGCCTCAGAGTGAATTTAAAATGCAGAAAGCAGACTCCAGAGATCCCATAATTTCTCCTTCTGTAAATAAAGGCTGACCCATCTATTACTCCCAATTCTAAACAGACTTCACGAGGAACAACTGAACAACTGGGTGCTATGTATGCTAATATGTATCAAGGATGAGATGTGTGAAAGAAGACTTTTGGAATATATTTTATTAATACACAGAGATTTTGTATTTCATCTATCAAACTGTTACATTCTACAAATTGTTTTTACTTTGAAGAGTGCTCCAAAGTGCACCAAAGTGAAGGCTCCTCAAAGTGGGTTGAAATTCAACCTTAGCATGATGTGAGACAACAGTGTTTTTCATCATGATCCAGATAAAATCCAGATTACCTTTCAGAATTTTTTTGCCTTCACTATCTGGGAATGGCCTGGGCAGATCCCCCACCATGTGCTGGTATATTGGCCAGCTGGCAAGGAGTATATAAAAACTGACTAGTTATATATTATAAAATATATTTATATTATACATTATATATATTTATATTACAGTTTTACTTCATAGTTTTATAGTATATAAAAACTGACTGCTCTGTCTCAGCTCAGGGGAAAATCAATGAAATCACTTCAGAAACTCTTCTGCACTCTTACAGCTCCTTCTACTTATGTCAGTGGTGGACAGACCATACCCACAGACTCACTGAATGTACCACAGCCAGGAGATGCAGAAAGGTAGCCTTTTTCTCTATCAGCACTTACAAACAGAGTGAAGACAGGCACTGAACTGAGAACAAGAAATTCATTTTTCCTATGCTTGCCTCTTAACACTTCTGGCAAGCAGTTGAGGAGGAAGCCATCAAATTTAAATAAGTTGCAAACTTGCTTGTATTTTTACCTATTTCTATGTGTAGTTTCCTAGCATTATTAACAAACACAATTAAAAGCTCCATCATTTAACTGCATATGAAGCACCTCTATCAGATTACAGAATGGTTGTTCTATACATTTTTAAGTGTGCATCACTTTAAAGATAGTTGATTGCTCGCCATCTTTTTGTTCTGTATAGATTCAGATATCTGCAATTTTTCTACTCTAAAATGCAAGATTATCTCTAAAATCTGTTCTCCTATCTTACACTTCTTTTTCTCAGGACAGTGAAAAATAGACTGCAATAAGATTTAATACTTACCATGAGTACTGCATGCATTATGTGAAAGTAACAAGTCTATCCTAGATCTATGACATTGATAATTTTATTTCATTGCTCTTTTCTTTGCCAAGTCCTCAAAGCAACATAATTTCATTACATATAATTCAAATGTTACATGATTAATAAAAATTAACAGTGTCTGAGGAAAACAAATAGGACCAGATGAAAATAAAGATTAGTCACTTTTGGTGTAATTTATGTGTCTATGGAAAATATACCAGGTATAAATTTGGTCCTGTGATGCAGAACTTCCAGGAAACATGAAGCTATTGTAACTAGAGATCTCTGCTGACGTATGAATTGAAAAGCAAAATAGAAATTAAGCAAATTCAGTAAGGGCATAAAAGGAGTGAAGGCAGCTCTATTAATTATCCAACTGAAAGAAAATAAAAGCCTGGATCAAAATAACCTAGTGTACAGACAGAAAAGGATGAAAACATGAGGCAAGAACAATAACATGATGACAGATTTGAGAAGCAGCACACAGTAAATAGGATGACTAAAATGGAAAATGTTTTCCATTACATTCAGCACAGAAGACAAATCTTTGACTTCTGAGAAACTCAGTTCACAGAGTGTTAAACGAACTACATCTTTCAATAAACATCCTTTAAGCCCATTAATAACCAGAGCAGTACAGCTTCTGCTAACACCACACTCATAATAAAATTGTGAAGAGCTGGCTTTTGATCTGATGAAATTAGGGTAAAGGTGATCTATTCCTACAAAATTGGTACTGTCATTTTCATCACTTCATAAGGGGCACAAGTACCAGTTTCTCTCAGAAGATGTCCCACACTTTCAATTTAAACTCTCATTAGTGTAAAATATAGGTGGTAGAGTGCAGAAGAGCAAAGGTCAATATGTATTTTATCAGAAGTAAACCTATTGGCACATATTTTTCCGAAATTTGAGAAGAGAGTCCATTAACCCTGCTGTCTCAATCTTCTGCCCTGAGGGAGCTATGGGGATATGTTACACTCTCTTTCACTGCATGGATTTTCTGCCTATGGAAAATGGGAGAAGGGGGCCACACTACACCCCAATGTAGTTAGACACAGTCAAGACACGTACTTGATGCCCAGCACTGCCTGCAGCAATTATCCATTAATGCACACAGATTCTACCATAAAGAGAAGATAATTCATGCCAGAGAGGAGTAGAGAAACTTTTCCTGCAGTTATTTTTAAGAAATGGCATATTTTATTATACAATCTAAGGTTTTTCCTAAAGCACGTAACAGTCATGGTGTCACCAGCTATACTATAAACCCTTGCTTGTCACATGCAAGCTGTGACAAGTCAAACTGTAGATATCTTTTCTGACAGTTTATTAAAGACAAGAAACAGATCATTAAAAACTCAGGTTGACGAGTTCTCCAAAACCAGTAAGAGGAGATTTAGGCTCACTTCCAGTCATGTATTTTTATTCCTGAGAATTAACAAGCAAAAAGGGTTGTGAGAATGAAGAAAGAAAATAAAGCCAGATGTTCAAATGGCCTCTCTCATCTTTGTGGCAAGGTAATGGAGTTATGGGTTGAGAATTTACCTTTGTTAAAACATGAACCTGTCCTTTTCGCTGAAAGCTGAGTGCAATACAAATGATCTCACCAAGTCGCATCCCTAGTAAACTACATCAAGTAATCATGAGTATAACCGTTGTGTGAAACTCATCACAAATTATATTTCCACCTACAAACAATCCTAAAAACACAATCTAGATGCAGTCTGGTTTCTCCACGTTCTCCAAGATAGGACTTACACTTACTCTCGACAAGTGAGTTTTTTACAGTCGTGTTATTTAAAATAGTGCCATCAGAGGGAACTAGTGCTTTGTGACAGCCCTGTATCAGACATATATTTCCTAGATGGCAGGTCTGCAATCTGAAGTCATTAACAGCCTGTACATGAATATCTTTTGGCCTGTAAAAACTACTCCAAATAGACATATTTAAGGACGATTTTGGTAATTATGAATTTTTATCTTTCAAAGTACTAAAATTGCAGTTGCTGCGAATTACTATACAAAGTTGACTTCTCAAATAGTAGAGTCTCTAAAAGATAAAAACAAACAGATATACAGAAAAATCTTACTGAAACCTTCATCATGAAAATATTTCCATCTAAAAGAATTACTATTGCTCTTGCCTGGCTTTATTGTCAGGAATTATATCTCTATTATGGTTTTCTGAACTACCAAAGAGTGTTTATTAACCAATGTTTATCTCTTGATTGTCCATTATCATATTAATATTACTTAGTTTTTAAAATACTATTAAATAAGGAAAAGAATATATTCTTGACAGTCAATCCAAAATAGGACAGTTTTGTTCAACAGGAAAACATACCTATGGTATTATCTTGGTTGATTTGTTCTCTGCTATGTGTTCTGCAAGGAAACTTGTAAACAGAAGGAATTTAGTTAAAGCCATTTTCTAAATAAATAAAATTTAATTATTTCTCTGTTGTAACCACCTTGAAGAATTTTACTCAATGAATCCTACCTAGTTTAATGTTTCTTTTTACATGATAAATGATGACCGTCTGTCCAGGCAAGGATCAGCAGGACAGCTTCTCTTACAAATTAAGGCAAGGTCAGAAGTTTATACATCTATCTTTATGTGTCTGAGATGGCAAACAGCACTCTCAATGTATTACAAGTGCATAAGTTTGCATCCCTGATCCAAAGTGAAAAATTCATGCAGATGATGCTATTTAATGTAGTTTCCACATTGCCAGTGAGATACTTGTAAAAATATGAACTATTAATTTCATCAGCAAAGAATTTAAGCATTGTCCTTCTGAAGACTTCTTTGACAGATGTGATTAAGTAACAAACAAATAATGATCCTTATTGTTTAATAATCCCTAAAAATAGCAGCTGGCAAGCAGAGGAACTGGATAGGAAAACAGGGGTGGGTGGCTGAGTAAGAGATAAAGAGACAGCTTCAGGACAAGAAGTTCGAGCAGCAGTACAGGTGCATGTTATCCATTCAGAGAGAAAAGAGGAATTGCCCATCAACTCCCCTAATCTTGCTTCCTCTGTTCTGCCTTTCCATTATCACAGGAGAAAAGAGGAGACAGGCGTTAGAACAAAAACTAAGCAGAAGAGAAAGGGGAGAATATGTTTTTAGTTTCTTCCTATCCATGGCAGGCAATACTACAGAAACAGTAATTAGAACTGCAGGTGCAAAGGATCAAAGCACTCTGGAAGGACCAAGAGGGAGGTGTCAAGGGAGTACGGGGGATCAGCAGATCCCTCGTTATTGATAGGCCTTAAGAAACTCCAGAGCAAACCAGTCTGCATATGAACATAGCTTCATAAAGGACAGTAACAGTAGATTCACCACTTCTGCTTACTCCAGGAAACCCTAAAAGCATAGGGATAACTTTGCTTTACATATAACTGGGAGTATTTTTCCCACAGTGAATTAACTGGTGGTTTTCTATGTGGCTGTGACCAGAGAAAAATGCCTTATACAATTTGAGTCAAATTCTCAACAGAGAAAAATAAACCCCGATCTTTGCTTTTAAGAGAGATACAGTGTTAGCACCTTAATTTCTGAATTTAAGTTAGGCCATTCTCTTGACAAGGGCTTGAAGTAATGCACTTCTCTTCTAGAGCTGATTCAGAGTCCTTTGGCCTGATTTATCAATGCAAATCTGCTCAGAAACATTGCTGCCTCCTTGTATGCTCTCTTCCCCCTGTCTTCATTCCAATTCACTATCATTGCTAGACATGTTGAAGGCAGTTGCCATGTCCATGCAGAGAAAATAATTCTTTCCGCCATGTCTCATTCACATCTTGAGAGCTATGCTGATCACAGCTGGAGCAGAAGGAATTGAAAGGATCTGATGAACAATTGCTCTGGTTCTAAAGAGAACTGTTCATATAGCTCTGAACCACCAGGGTTTTGGTCTGAGGTCATCTTGCTTTTAGTTACCACATCACGTAACCAAGCACCTTTTATCCAAGATTATTGCATAAACATACTGAGGAAGATTAAAATGGAAGAGTCTGTCCTACACTATTTACAAACCTGACATTTAGCAAAGGCTTCTACAGAGCACTTACTATCTATTAACTCTATCTAGATATAACTGCTATGCTACTGTACAGGAGATGTGCTTTGAGAGGCAAAATGCACAGCAAGCAGAAGATAAAGGAACGGTCACATTAAATTTAATAAAGAAACACCTTCTAATTATAAAGCAATAGCCCTTATCTTCGACATAATTTCATCTCTATTAAAAATAACTATCAGTCAGTGTAATCATTATACGAGTAGTGCTGCAGATGAAGTTACACAAAGGGCTATTTTTCTGGATCTTAACTAATTCGTTTTGCCTACATCTAATATTTCTAGTATATTAACTTGCCAATATCTCCTGTGGCTTTGTCATCTAAAGAATCTCATGCTACCCTAGTCACCTCACCATAGAAAGCATAACATAGAGAAACTGAGGGAGAAGATTCAAGGAAAGTGTGATGCGAAGGAGTATGGGTATTGACAGAAATTGTAAGAATATAAGGATTATTTTTCTTAGAAAGCAGATGAATAAGAAGCTATGGGATTAAAAAAAATAGCACAAAGAAGAGATTAATTTTCTCTGCGTCAAAGCACAGAAGGCTATTCAATCAAAACAGAATATCATCTCCCATGATATTTACTCAAACTCTGGCACTGCACTTTGAGATGTCACAAGCATCAGGACAGCAGCAAGCTTGAAAAGGAGATTACATGTTCAGAGGTAGCAGCAGAAAATATGGAACAGAGCCAGCAGCATTTCAGAGGAGACTAATCTTGTTTCAGGGTGTAGTTAAAAAGCGTCTTAACTTTTCTGAGGTTTCTGACATGGCCACTCTCACAGTAAGACTGAACAGGTGATAGGGCCACCTAACTAGACTGCCACATTATTACTTGCCAGACTAGTCTTCACCTGCAAAGTAGAAATGTTTAGACTGATCTACATTGTCTTTTTGTTTACAAAAAACAAACCAAAAAACACATTCATTTTTCCACTCCACTGTTATATCTGCCTACTATTCATACAGTTAGAGATTGCATTTTCCTTCCATTTGAATGGAACAAAAACGATTTGACAGATCCAAATCACATGTGTATACATAGGGAAGGAAGATACCTATTGTCACCTTCTGAAATTGGATTCATAACTTCTGTAGGAACCCAAGAAGAGTTACATATACAAGATATGAGACACACAATGCAGTGCTCTTCATTTTAGATTCATTTGGTCTACGTAAATCAGCCATGTGTTATCATCACAAAGAGCTGGAGGGACATCTAGTGGACTTGCTAACAAGCAGGAAAGCCTTTGTGCACGGCACCACATTAGAGGTGTTAATGTTGGTCTTCCCACTAAATGAGTATATGATATACCAGAACAGTAATAAAATTCCTGTCATGCAAAACAGGCAGCCAGCTATAAAACATACTGTCATCAATTCTAGATCTGTAGGCCAATTCTCATATCCAAACTGAGATACAATTCAAAGCAATCTACAGCTTGCTGACACTGCAAGATCAGAACTACACATTTAAAATACAGACTTGAGACATTTTAACTATAAATATGTATAGTGCATGTTGCTACAGCCTTCAAAAGGTGTATATGGCTAACACCTACAGGAATTCCTTTACAGGCTGCAAGCAAGAGATAATTCTTTTTTTTTTTAACCATCTTTAAAAGTAAGAAGTAACTATCTTCCAGCTTTAACTTAATCCTATTTGCTTCAAGAGGAGTAATACATTACTTTTATCCAGGCTATGAGTATTTACTTCCACTGGCCTTGCTCAATAATACACCTGAACATTTCCAAGCCTCTTGGGAATGGAATTAAAAATGTATATACACATTTAGGGAAGTGGACAGAGCAGAGTTGTGGAATGCTCTGATTCTGAGGAATAATCCTACTAATTCCAAGTATTTTAGAAAAAATAACAAGAGAGGAACTATATATGAGAGTCTAAACATTTTTGTTGCCTAAGTCCAACAGATACACTACAAAACAGTTCATCAGCCTAACAGCTGTATGTTTAAGAATATCCTTAGATAATTCTGTAATCTCCACAAATTCTAATTTAAGCCTCTTGACCTGCAAATGTGTTCAACTTTGTTTCAGACATGAGCAATAAATTTTGCTTAAACAAACTCTGAGTATTTTAGTTTAAGAAGCAACTTAGGGAGAATCAGGCAAAAACCTATTTCCATGTTCTCTCCATCCAAGGGAAAAGCTGAATCTCAACTTTTCTATCTCTAGTTTGCTCTCTATAGTTCCCTATAGTTTAAACTATAGAAAAGTCCTACAGTGAAATTCAGTATTTCCAGCTTATCAAATTTGTAAGTTGTTTCGTTGTATTGTCTATTTTGATTAACATGAAATGGGTCAATACCAAACTAGGCAAATTTTTAAAAAAATAGAACAGAAATCGGTTCTGTTGAAGAAGTTAATAGCTGAAAGGAAAAGGGCAAATTCTCTCAGAGATAAACGTCTTCATTTACTGAGCCTTTCCAATATGCAAAGTTGGACTAAAATACTGCTCTTGGAAAGCATGGAAGTCTCAGAGCAATAGAAAAAAAGACTACGAACAAATAAATATTTTATATACAAGGGGGCAGAAGAAATCTTTATTTAAAATTTAAAAACACAAGCAAACAAACCATATGTGTCTGTTTCATGATCTTTCCAGAACTAGCAGATGGCTCTTCAGTCCCTGACAATGAAAGGCCTACAGGTACAACGAAGAACTATCTGGAAACCAAGCTGTATCTCGTTTGAGTTCTCAGATCTGTCATATGTCTCCAGTTGCACATTTTGTCCAGGCAGCCTGTAGGGACTTTAAGAATCTGAGTCAAACTCAGGATAATCCAGTTGCAACTCAAAGCTGAAACACAGTCACCCTGACAAAGATGGGATTCAGTAGATCCTACTTTTTCATGCACTTCATGCCAATTTGTGTGTCTCAGATGTGTTGTGAGTTGTCTGCTCAATATCCTCCTCCATATTTCAGTCTGAAAGATGAGATATAAACACAGTAACTCTACAACGAAGAATAAAAAGCTCTAAAAGGGCCTTCCTAAATCACACTCCCTGGTGGGAATCTTGGTTTTGCTCCAGTTCTCACAGGTTTAACTCTGGTATCTCCCAGATGTTCATGATGCTGCTAAGAGGGAGGGCTGTCTCCATACACTGATTAAAGATCTTATTCTTGTCCCGGTCTGAGCATAAAATTCATGTCACATAGATAAACTTCCAGCTGGCTGTCCTAATACATAATACTCTGTTCTAATACATAAAGATAAAAGGTTGAAGAGCCATAGAGACTGAACAGATTACACTCAGTTTCTAAAGGGACAGTCTGTCCTGTCATAACAGTACATGCCACAAGAAAAAACAGAAAATTTTTATCTGAATAATGGTACATTTTCATGAAATTAATGAAAATACAATGAAAAATTGCTACTTTTAGGAAAAAAAATTATTTTTTAAACACCTGCGCTTTTCCCTTCATCTTGTAATCCCAAATTCTCAGTGTTGGCTTTGTGAAAAATATCACTTAAGATTTCTCTCAGAAGTTTCTGATCTCACAGGGCAATTTTCTCATTTTCCAGAATCATATATTTTTGTCTGCAATGCGATAAATTAATAGAAGCAATGAGCCAAAAAAAAGTATACATGCAAACAAATAACTTACACTTGGAAATTTTGGGACAAACTGATGGTCACTACAGTTCTTGATTGATACATGCAGAATAAATATTTGGTACCACAACACTGGTGCACTGTAAGAGTAACAATTCTGAATGCATTACACACAAATAGGAGGCTGAAAGCAATCTTATCTTCAAGCAATTGTGAATTCACATGTCAAAGAAAACACCTTCCTTCAAGAAAGTGCACTTTTTCTGTTTGAACATTTATCTTATGAAAAATGCTAATCTTGAGTTGTTTTGTCATACATGTTAATACATGGTCTTCCACTAACCCTACCTCACAAGCAATCAGCTGGCCCATCATGCAGCCCATGGCAAAGTTCATCTTCAATGTGTAAACTGTACTAGAAAAAAGCAAAGCCCTCAGAAGACTGGGTTTCTGAAACACAGGTCTGCACAACCCAGAAAAGAAGCATATGCTTCCTGTTGCGTCAACATTGCAACTTCTACTGCCATGTGGTCTAGTATGGGCCAACATTCTACAGACTACAAGAGTGTAAATAGTATGGTTTCCTAAGGAGACAGCATTAGTCCACAGCAAGCTCTGAGATTCAAACACAGGTTATTGAGCAAGTCACTTTCTTTCACTGACATTTTGATTAAATTCTTCTTTAGGTACCTAGATTTGCTTGAATTCAAACACGAAAGTAAAGATTCTCAAGTGTTTTCATGGATAGACATATGAATGGGGAATATCACCAGGATTTGACCAATGTCTTTCCTAATTAAATCATATTATAGATAAAACATAAATATTATAGATCATATATATGTCCTTCAGGACTTCTCCTGAAAGATAGACAGCATCAAAAGTCAGGCCTGTGTATTTACTAGATACACACTGTTTATGGAGAAGTTACAAAGAGGATTAACAGTTATGCAAAACCTGAAGCTGAGGTTTTCCTTGGATAAGGATCTTACACTGTATAGTTTAACAGAGAGAGGCTGATTGCTATGTGATAGTTAATTTCAGGGAGTATCCATTTGGACTGCTGTATTTTGTATTGTTAAATGTTCTAAATCCAAGTCCAGACCTATAGTTTAAATCTTAATTGTAATTTCTGTGGCCTTCAAAATACACACTTAAAATAAATTGTTAAAAGGTTGCAGTGAACAAGCACACACATACTATTTCAGTGGTGAAGATGGCATATACCCACCTGAAGATGACAAATAAACCTATTGCTAATCTCCCTGCTGAAAAAGGCAGCCAGCCAAAACACAAGGTTATTCCCAAAGGATTTATAGGCCAGTAAAAAAAAAAATCCCCATCTGAGGCTTGCAATCCTTTAGACTGAGTAATAATAAAAGTATTGTTTACCATTGCCCTTCCCAGCCTTATTCATGTTCTCATCTATCTCAATTCAACTACAAAAGGAAAAAAAAATAACATCTCTTGTTTGTTTCAGTCTTTAGGATCCAGAGAGCAAGGAAAATCTCCTCTCTCATTACTTTTCTTTACATTTATTTTATAAAGAGGACTCATGGCTGAGGTTGGCAGCAACCTCTGAAGACCATGTAGTCCAACCTCTCTGCTCAAAGGGCATTCTCCTAGAGCCGGTTCCTGTCCATGATGTGCAGACAGATTTTGAATACCTGCCAAGACAGAGACTTTGCAGACTGTCTTGGTAGCATGTGCCTGTGTTTGACTACCCCCACAGTAAAAAAGTTTCCCTTGTATTTGAATGGGATTTCCCTAACTTCAGTTTGTGCCAGTTCCCTCTCATAGTTCCACTGGACACTGGATACTCAGACTTAGCAGAGTCTGAGTCTGCCTTATTTACTATCACCGCTCAGATATTTGAACATAGTGATAATATTCCCTTGAGTTTTGTCTTCTGTAGTCTAAACAACCCCACTCCAGTCTAATCCACCCCAGTTGTGGCCTCACCAGGGCTGAGTCAAAGTGGGAAGAAGGATCAGCTCCTTCAACCTGCAGGTGCCACTGCCCCACAGAGCCTGGGATGCTGCTGGCCACCCTTGCAAAAGGGTGAGCTCCTGGATAATAATTGTTGTTGTATCTCAGGTCCTGTTGGCAGCACTGCCACCCAGACAGTCAGTCCTTGTCTGTCCAGGTGCAGGGGGACCTGCCTGGCCCACAGCGCAGACAAAAAATTCCGCTACCAAAGTTTTTTCCCGCTGTCTGTCCAGGGCCGCACAAGTGCATTCACATTGCCCTTCCTTATCACCCCTGTGGCTGGCACCCACTGGAAAGCCCAGCATTGGAACTGGTTCTGGTTTTTTCAGGAGTCACGCCGTGCCATGACAGACCCCACGGGCAGCCCATGGGAGCTACAGTCCCGTTACACAGCTCCACTTGGTTTAGCGACCCATAGGAAATGCAATTCCTTGCTGAAGACCGAGAGACGCCGGAGCACTTTCTGTTCAATCTTCTTGGCTAATTCAGGGTATAATCTGTGAAGAACGGCATACGTTCAGCCATGGCCCCTCGGCTCCTGCAGCTGTTCACCAGGCAGGGACACCGAGGGGTCGCTGTCGGGCCCACCTGGTGCCCTGAGCGTGGCGCTGGCCCGGGCCCGGGAGAACGAGCATCCCAAGGCAGGAGACGGGATTCCGGGCCCGGAGAATGGCCATTCCGGGACGGGAGAACGGGCATCCCGGGGCAGGAGAACAGGCATCCGGGGGCAGGAGAACAGGCATCCGGGGGCAGGAGACGGGGCATCGCAGGGCAGGAGACGGGCACCCCGGGGCGGCAGGCCGGGCACACCGGGGCGGCAGGTCGGGCACACCGGGGCGGCAGGCCGGGCACCCCGGG